>JAQGAK010000998.1:0-43874 GCA_034696945.1 Lipothrix lubbocki
TTAATACAAAAATTAATACAAAAATTAATACAAAAATTAATACAAAAATTAATACAAAAATTAATACAAAAATTACTTCTGTCAATTTTTGACTGGAATCTTCACAATGAATCCCGCCAATTGGTACCACCAAAGGAGGCAAAGACCTCGCTAATTCCTCCGAGAAATGCGTATTCGTGAAAATCAAACTCGTCTGTCTCTCCAGCTCCGCAACATCCGGAGCTTCCGAAAGGTCCAAAGTCTTACGGAATAACTCACTCATGGCCGGGTAATAAACATTTTGCTTGTAATAATGGATTCCCAGTGGAACCAGCGTGCTAACCATCCTCTCATAGAAACTCATGGGATATGGATAGGACAAGTGGATTTCAGGGATTGTCGAGGTCTCCGGAAGAATTCCAAAGGAATCGTACAGCCACAGGAATGGATGAGTCGTCCCAAAGAGAATTGTCTTAGCTTTAAATTTCAATGCCAAGCCAAATCCACACTCATTCATCAGTCCGTCGATAATAATTAGATCAAATTTAGAATTCCTTATCCAATTTTTAGTCTCGCTCGTGTTTAAAAATGCCTCGCAGAGGCTTAATCCAAGGTGGGGCAATTGTGTCGCGAGTTTAACGGTGGCGTCCCGCCCGCCCGCCAATCGGGTGCTCAAAAAATCGATGTCCTCCATGGGATTCACGGTGCCCCTGGGGTAGAATTCTTTGACTTTCGGGTGCGCCTTCTTGGGCTGGAAAGGTTGAACGAATGTGACGTCATGGCCTTTTTCCGCCAATTTCTCCACCAATGGCCAGACGACAATCCGGTGACTGTAGGTTGAGACTCCGAAAAAGAACAGAATTTTTGCGGAATTCACGGTGGAGATTATTAACAAATTTAGGAAATAAAATCCAAACAAATATTTTAATGTCAACATGTTCGAAATTTCGAGGAACTCAAACTCAATTAGTTAATAAAATTTTGTTGAATAATTGCACAGCAATTTTAATTAAACCAGAAGTTAAATTTCACAAAATAAAAAATTTAAACTAATTTTTCCTCCGGTTTTCAGTTTAATACCCAAGGAATATCCACACAACGTGGATAACAACGTCACGTCCTTGCGAGCGAAATAATTTTGTACAACTAAATTTCCCAAGAATTACAAACACCTTTCAACCTCAACTCCAGGCAAGTGATGTCTTCAAAAGTCCTTATAGAAACCCAATAAACTTGAAACACACAAACAGGTTTGACAATTCTTACACGCTGCTGAACTGCGCTAAAGGCTTAAACTTAATGTCAGTTTCATGTATCTATCGGTGGAGATGCAAAGTGGGCTATCTCTATATATGTGCGTCTATAGCTATGCAAAGTGAGACATCCACCATCATTTGAAGTGCAAGGTATTTTATATGGGATAGTTCCACTAAATAATTTACATTTGTTTTGCAGTTTAAAGTTTTAATATAAAAGCTCCTGTTTTTAGCAGTTTTTAATGCAATTTAAACGGCAGGATATCCCATATCTTTGCACTGAATTTATCCTTGGTAGATAGCTCATCTTGCATTTAAGTTCATTACTGGAGATAGCTCATTTTGCATTTTGGTTCACATATGGAGATAGCTCATCTTGCATTTAGGCTCAAAATTGGAGATAGCTCTTCTTGCATTTAGGTTCATATATGGAGATAGCTCATCATGCATTTAGTCTCAAAATTGGAGATAGCCCACTTTGCATCTCCACGGACGTTATCTCATTTTCCATTTAGGCTCACAAGTGGGGATAGCCCACTTTGCATCTCCACGGACGATATGTACTTTTCTGCATTTATATACAAGTAAATTAAACTGTTATATTTCCCATATATGTATATTCTGCTTTGATAACCTAAGGCCTGTTAAATGAATGTTGAAGGATTGCATGAAAAGCGGCATGCTTCTTTACTTTTCTGGTAGGAAAAAATGAATTAAGTTTCTATATATGTACATTTTTTATTGTGTATTGTAGTACTTGCATACATTGACAGAGCAGGGGTTCAACGGTTCAAGGCTAAAGTGATCGAGGAATATTGAACACATTAAATTGCAATTATGTATGTCATACAAGGAACTGTGTTGTGGTTAATGTGTTTATTTTGCCTTCCTATTCATACATCATTAGTATCATCACCGAGAACTACAGCTCTGTACAACGGTCACATTTTAATACAACTATACAATATTGTGACTTGACTAGGTACTTAATTGTAAGCCAGATTCTAATACTTTCGCTCCAGAGGTCCCACAAATGTGTATCTTCGTTCAAGGGGCAAATATAACTATCTGAACAGTTGCTAAAAAGCAATGATAATAATTACTCTACGATACTACTAATAATTAGAAATTCCACAAATATTCCAATGCAAAACTGATGACTAATGCGTTTTAAAACATGGTCGCTTTGTTTACATTGTGATGAGTACAGCGCATTTACACGGCGAGCAAAATCCCGCTGCTGCTTTGGAAAACTACTGCAAAGTCTTATGCGTGGAGTAATGTGGGGAAATATTCGGGCAGTTTCTACCGCTTAAGTGCGATTGCAATGGGAAATAAACGGGATAGTCACTTTTGCATTCTGTAATGGACTTTGTGTCCATCTCGACATACAAGATTGGTATTTATGTCCTGTCTTTCAATGTGAGTGAATTCAAGTCATTGTAATGTACGGAGTAAGCATTATTACGAAATGTTAGGATGAAATCATTCGAATTGCTAAATTATAATATTATTGCAACAGGAAATTATTGTAATACTGAAATTGTAAATGTAAACATTGTCATTCAATATAGTGAAGAAGCTAAATGTAATTCAGCAGCATTTGGTCAGGAGAGCTTTTAGCTCGACTGTCTGAATGTCTCAAAAATATTTGAAAGAGAGAAATGGAAATGAATAAAGTACCCTTTAATCAAGAAATAAAACTCTCACATTGCAAAGCGTGTAAAAATTTATTACAATTCCAAACTTTAAAAATAATATTCGGAGCTGCAGTCATTCTTTTTTTGCATTTTAGCAACAATGTGGAGATGGTTGTATTTGCCTTTTACACGAAAACATTTCATTTGAATAATAATAATTAATAGTAATATCTCATGGCCTTTTTTTGTAATTAAATTGAATTATTACATAATAATATTATTCTTCAAATATGTGCCCAGAAAATTTTTTCCCAACGATATTTATGATATCAAATGCGTTTTTACATGCAATACAAATACATAATGTAATAAAATTAATAAAATATATTAATAATATTGTAATAAATACATATAAGTAATTAATAAATACATGTATTTCCCTTTTCCTCTCCTGTCTCCTGGCTGGCAGTTCTGTTCTGTATTCTGTTTTCTGTTACATGATTTTCTCATTCTCTGAAATCTAAATTGCTTATTGTGCTTGATGAATCTAATTTGGTATCCTTGGACTTCTCCGCGGGACTATTTAAATCCGAAATATGTAAATTATTTTCGTGTATTTCCCGTTTTCTTACAAGTCAGAATTCCGGAAGTGAGGCTCAAAAATAAAATTTTAAAAATTTATATTAAATTGTACTCAAATTTTCTGAATATAATTCCATGATAATTTCGGAGGCAGTTTGAATAAGAACCTTTAAATAAATTTCCTCATTAAAATCTGTAATAATAATATAATTCTTTTTACACAATTTCTGTGTTTTACTGGCAGATCGGTATGATGGCAAAAATAAAAATAGAATGTTGAAATGTTTGTTTATTTATTTTACAAATGATTTTATAATGGTTTAATGAAATATAAAATTTTAAACCATTGTATTTAGTAGTAAGTATTCCAGAAAATAATTCAGAAAATATTTAAATATAAATTTTAAAAATAATTAAAAATCTAGTTGGAAGGGGAAACAGAAAAGTTTAGATGCTACAATGACTGAGAACATTCCGATTTCCTGTACAATCTGCTTGAGCAACGTCGTCTTGCCTTTTGCTAAATTGGAAGGATTTAATAATGAAAATTATGAGAATTGTTTGTTGCGGTTATTTGGAATTGAATCCAATAAAATGTTGAGCTCACTCCAGCCCCCGACATTGTATTGTGAAAATTGCCGTGCTGAGATTTTATTGATCATCGACGTGTATGCTCAACTGGATTTATTCCAAGAGAATCTGAATAAACTCAAGGACAATGTAGAATCTGAGTTTAAGAAAAGTTTTGGCAATGATCAGAATTTTGATGCTGAATTTATTGGCGGCGGACCAGAGTCGCAAAGGAAGGATATTTTAAGATATGAAATTGCTAGAAGTAAGCTCTTTACATATGTATTTTTGTTTCTTAAATAAATAATTCTTCAAAATAATAATATTTTTATTTATTTATTTTTTATTTTTAGGCCTAAAATTACTGACAGAGGAACCGCCACCGCCATCGCCCATAGTAGAATTCAAAGAATTCACCGAAGAAGAATTCCAAGATTCGCCCCTTGAAGACTCTAAATATGATGAGAATCAGTACGATAATCTTCCCAATGCAAAATTACCATCGAAATCTAAAAATATTCCTCCAAATAAAAAGAGACGTGGGAGACCCAAACGGAGCGAAGCTACTTCGCAGAATGCAATTCTCACGGGAAACCCTCCGGAATTAAAAGATTTGAAGATCCAAATCCAAGTCCTTCCCCCCAATCTTCTGAAAAATCTCCCAATTCATGTCCAGGATGTTCCCGGCTACAGAGTTTTACGATCGAAGAAACCACAGCAGTATAACAAGTTTCTGGAAGAATCTGACTCTGACGTCTGCTTTGTAAGTGAGGTAGATCCCAGTTTTGATGAAGATTCTGAAGATAGTTTGGACTTCAAAATTGCTGGAAGACCGCTTGGGAACAAGAAACCCGGAAAAAGAAAACGAATTAGTAATCAGTCTTCGAATTTAAATTCTAGTAGAAGAGCGAAATCCAAAACTAAAAGGAATAAACAGCGGAGACATTCCAATGCGCGCAACCCAGATTTAAAAAATCCCACTTTAATCAAACAGTCAAGGAATGTCGTCAAAAGAAAAGAAGATGGCTCGACAAATTTAGTAACGGGGTCCGGAAACGACGACGACGGAGAATTCGGTTCGACTCCGAAGAAAAAGCGGATCCGGAATAAAAATCATTGTCGTTATTACTGTGATCGGGACGACTGCACCAAGCGGTTTAACCGGCAGGAGCAATTGGACATTCACATTAAGCAAGTGCATGAAGGAGTGACGTTCCCGTTTAAGTGCGACGAATGCGATAAAACATTTCGACTTCGCCAACAGCTGAAGATTCACACAAGGACCCGACATTTAGGACAGTTCAATCACATTTGCGACGTCTGCGGCCATGGTTGCACCAGCTTAGGGAATTTGAAACACCATTATGTCAAGCACACAAATGAGCGCGCGTTTAAATGTCCCGAGTGTCCAATCTATTGCAAAACGTCGCATGGTCGCGTCCTGCACATGCGCTACGCCCACACGGGAGAGCGGCCCTTCAGTTGCGATCGCTGTGGCAAGGGCTTTGTCAGCTCCACTAAACTTCGCAACCATATGAAGTGCATTCATGATAAGGAACGTCCGTTCATTTGCCACATCTGCGGGAAGGATTTCCCTATCCAAGGATATCTCTACATGCACATGCGCACGCACACGAACGTCGAGAGTTATCCGAGTGTCATTAAGAAAAAGGGGCAGGGCACAGCGAGGAGGGCGGCGCCGAATTTGAATTCCGGAAACGCAGGTGAAATTGTGGGAAGTCCGGTTGAACGAACTTCGTTTCAAAATTCGGCAGAATCAAATTCTTCTAAAAATCCGTTAGAACCTCCTCCTTCCCACAATTCGTTGGAACCCCATTCTTCCCACAGTTCGTTGAAACCCCATTCTTCTCACAATTCGTTAGAACCTCCTTCTTCCCACAATTCGTTGGCCACTGAAAAATTTTCTAGAGATTTTTCAAAAAAGTCCTGCGGCCCTGATGATCTTTTAAAAAATTATCCCGGTAATAATTCTACTACACGTTCTTCCCAAATTTCGTCCTGCGATCCTTCTACCGCTGCAACAACTAGCTCCTCAAAACATTCTTCTGGAAATTCCAGTAATTTCAGTAATAAATACCAAAGCCTCTATAGTCTCGAAAATTTCTCAAAAAATCAAGAAATTCATGGTGAATCAGCAATAATAAGCCGACCTGAAAAAAATCATTCTAATGACAGCGAATATCAGTCGACACCCCCAGGTATGAACCCTTCGGAACTGCAGCAAATCTACCCAGAAAATCTTAAAACAACCAATTTTTCCCCACCAGGAGTAGAACCACCGGGATTTTTCCGCCAGAATTTATTCCCCACAAGCTCAGCACCTGCTGATGGTCAGAATAATATAAATACTAGACTTCTCGCTCAACAATCCTACTTCAATTTCATGAGTAATTTCTCCGGAAATCTACAATCAAATTTGCCGCCGTGAGGGGACAAGAGAGGAAATTTACAAAAATTACTTAAAAAACTGATGCAGCTTACCGCGATCCGTTTTTACATAATTATAATGATAATAAGAGTGAACAATGGTTGTAAATTCTTAAATTATATTAACATAATAAATTATATTAAACAAATCTAAAAATAGGATTAGTATTTTAAAAATTAATTTCATAGTGCTAACTATAAGCTTAATTCTACGTAATTATTCTCACCTATCCGCTATCGTGTAGATTAAATGTATTTTTTTAAATAAATTCAACAATGTATTTATTTATTTAAATTCAAATAAAATTTTCAAATACAACTTTGTATAAGTGTCCTATATACTACTTAAGTAGGCCTATAGTACAAATTGCAAAATGGAAAGCACCATTGAATAATAAATTACAACAATTTCTTTTGAATTTATAAATTTCCTAATAATAATCATTTTTTATACATCAAAAGCAAACTTTCTTTGTTCGATCCTGTGTCTAGAGTAGAATTGCCGGGCAAACTTCCTCCAAGAGAATTCCGGATTCTTCTTGGAGAAGAGGTTGATGTAAATACCGAGGACGACTAGAACACCAGAGTAGACATACCTAATTTAAAGGAAAATTAAAAATCAAAATGATTCATTTTAATAATTGCACGGCCCATTTAAATTCTTATATTAAAATCTCCATTTGAAATTAAAAAAATAATTAATTAATTAATCATTAATTAATTTCAATCTTTAAAAATCTTAAAAATACAAAAATAATAAAAAACATAATAATATTATTATTAATATATTATTATAATATATTAATTATTAAAGAATTTTAAAATTAAAGAGAAAACAAATTTAGATTTAAAAATTTTTGTATGGAAATTTTTCCTTTTGTATTTCTAAATAAATCTTCTTACTGGAATGTAAATGGCTTGGAGAACATCAAAAAGGATAAAATAATCGTGACGGCTTTCCGGCAAGTTGTAACGGTGACGGCAGCGAAGGCCCCACATGTCCGCACTAATTGTAGAACTATTTGAATTCCGATGTAGCCGGTGGCGGAGAAAATAAAGGCGTAGCCGTAAGTTTCCTTAAGGTGCTGCAAAACAAAATGCCACAAATTAAAAAAAAAAATTAATTAATTAAAAAACTTATTACTACAATTATATTTTATTTTTTGTGCAGGAAAACTGTGGTTTAACTAAAATTAAAAATTATTTATTAATAACAAAATAATTAATAAATTACAAATTTTATAGTATTTTTCCATAAAGTTAAAAACTTTTAAATTATAATAATTTGTAAAATTATAATTTCCAACAATATTTTTTTTTTACCTTTGAGGATACATGGAAAGCAGGGAGGAGGTCCCCAGAAATGACTAAATAAAAAAATAAATAGCCAATCCCAATGGCATAGGAATACAGGACAATCTCTGCATTGGAAGCTTTGTGTGTCTTCATGGCCTGCTCTTGTACGTTGCCGATGATGGCGTCGCAGAGAAGGGCACTGTAATTTGTTAAAAGGAAATAAAATAAAAACAGAAAATCTATTTTAAATTCGATAGTTAATAATAATTTTTTAGATTCAATAAATATTAAATAAAGACTATATAAACTACAAAAATATATTTGTAATAAAAGTATTTACCTGCTGATCATGAATAAACCTGAAAAAAAAGAAAAACAAGAATATATGATATACGAATACGACGTAAATACATAAATATAAGATTGAAAATTCTTCCAATTTTAATACAATTGTACAGTGGATTTAATTAAAACGGATTATTTACCAATGGTGTCGAACATAGGAGACACCTGGGAGTCGGCCAGAGTGAACCAAATCAGACCCACGCACATCACGAAGGCTGAGATGTAATCCAGCAGTCTGTACTTCTTCCCTTGAATAAGGACGGAACCCACCATCACAGGAATCAATTTGCAACACTTGAAAATCACTTGCGTGGGGTAATTTAAATGACCTAAACTAGAGTTGGAGAACCCCATTGTCCCGACAGTCAGCAGGGACAACAACCAGTAAACCTTCATTGGGATTCTGGAA
The DNA here is from genome assembly GCA_034696945.1 of Lipothrix lubbocki. Lineage (NCBI taxonomy): Eukaryota > Metazoa > Arthropoda > Collembola > Symphypleona > Sminthuridae > Lipothrix > Lipothrix lubbocki. Next base: position 8,526 of record JAQGAK010000998.1, read on the forward strand.
TATAACAAAAATTAATACAAAAATTAATACAAATTTAATACAAAAATTAATACAAAAATTAATACAAAAATTAATACAAAATGCATAATTATAAATGTCTAGTATAAAAATAACTAGAACAAAATAAAATATACAAAAATAAACAGAAAATATAATTATTAAAATAAAGATAATAGTCCAGAAATCCGTCTGAAAATTCCCAATAACAAAGTTGCCCGGGAAGGTGACCAAAAATAGGGGGGAAAGTGCAATAAAAATAGGGAAAGTGTCGTCATTTGGTGTGAACGTGGAATTGAGAGGCCGAAGGAGAGAGAATGGCTGGAAGTAAGCGGGGAGGAATTAAATCCGCGTTTTTATTATTACAGCTGAGTAACCATGGAGTTTTTATTTTTTCCTGTGGTAAACCGAAGGGAAAGACATTCGGAGGAAAGGTCCTGTGTGGGTATTTGTTCACATCGTAAACGTTATAAATATCATCGAAACACGCCTTCAATAATGGCTCGGAGAAGAAGAAGAAGACGACGACGAAGAAAGGGGAAAAGAAAGGAGAGAGAGAGAAGAATAAGAGCGTGGGTAACCCGGCGTCTCAATAAAATTTCGATTACCTTCGTTAAATTCCGCATGTATCTCCCATCCTCTTCCTTCTCCATTTCTCCCCGCTAAAAGTCCGGGACTTCCCGATACTCACGCCGCACTTTTCTTCTTGGCTTCTCTAATACACTCAACCTTTAGCAGCATGCATATGCCCATATATATACATACATATACATACCATATACATATCTATAAGTACATGGCACACACACACAAGGAGAAAAATTGTATTTTTCCTGAGACACCCGGGTAACCATTATCCTTACATTTTATTTCCTCTCCAGTTCCCCATCATTTTATTATTTCCCGCTCTCTCTCTCTCTCTCTCCTTTTCAGATTCCTTCCACCCGTCCTACGTGCTGTTTGTTCTACACGGCCAAGGCTCTCTTCCCGAATTCACCAGGCCCGGTCGTCTCCTAAACATCTCCTGTCTGCAAATCAATAATAGTTTGCTTATCACTTCCAAAGGTTATCATGCTTATTATTTGAGGGGGTGAGAACAAAATATAATTGTCGGGTTAGCCTGGAAATCTTCATCCAACAGAAGAACTTCCAGCCCATTGATACTTCTTCGGTTCTAAATTCGGGGTTTCGGGCTTGAATTTGGAAGATCTTGCCGACTTTTTGCACTTGCTGTGTGGTAAATTCTAGAATTTACAGTGAAAACTCTTTATAAGGGAAAGAAATTAGAAAAATGACCGTTATAAGGAGGTGCTCTTATGAGTCAAAATTTTGTGCAAACTTATTACACCGGCTTGTTAATTTATTAAACGGCAGAAAACCTGCCGCCGTTATATGGAATGTGCTCTTATAAGGAGAGTAATATTTTATAATGGTGCTTTTTATAAGAGCCATGTCAGTACAACGGTCGCAAGGAATAATTTCTATTAAATTGTGATTCCTAATTGCCATGGGCCGTAATAATTCGCGGCCATTTTGCAGTTTATAAGGGTCCCGTTATAAAGAGTTTCCACTATAGAGAAAGTTCCTTACCTCGTCAATAATAAATAAAGCTTTTCATAATTTCTCCAAATAAAATTAATTGAAATTATTTAAAAATATGGGCTTTTTTGCTATTTTAGCATTTGCTGATGTACATTATGTGTTAAAAGCCCTAGAACTCTAAAAATCTCATTCTAAAATCACTGAAAAATCCAAAGGATTTAAAAATTCCAAGGGGCTTATAGGGATGGTGTGTGTTAAAGTTTTTAGTACTTAAAAGGAATTTGTGCTCTTTACGAATTTAAAATGTTTGGGAGTTGATGGTTTTGGAATTTTGTCAGGAGGCAAATGAGTCTTGATGGGATGGCGTTGGTGTTTTATGACGTTTTTTGTTTTTGTCCTGAAAGCAAGAAGTGTGTCCTTATATATGTGAAAGCTAAATTGCAATAGAAATTCCCCAGAATTCACTCACTCTTTCCCGCTCTTTAGGACAAAAATCTTTAGTCTTAAAAAAGCGGGAGACAATGTAATCCAAAGGGTGAGGAGGTTTTATTACACTTCCCATCATAGGCGTTTATACACAGGGATACATTTTGTATGTTTGTCCATGTTTTGTATATCGTCCGTTAAAGATGCAAACGTGCTAAAATAATTTCTATAGCCTATAACGTTACGAAATTTTTTAGCACCTTTGCATGTTTAACCGACGAATGTGCAATCCAGGGTTTTTCTGTATAAAATCTATAAATTGCTACTGAACGCAAAGGTTTACATATGGGGGGAAAGTATAAAAAATTGAAAGTCGCACACGTGGAGAGGTAAAGTGAAAGGTTGATTTTGAAGGGACCAAGTATGTTGGTGGATTTTCATTAGGTTTTTGATGTGGAGATGGAGGATGAGGAGATGAGACATGTGAGTGCGAGGAATGTGTTCGGGAGCGCTGGAGTCATAATGTATGTATAAAAGTTGGGGCAGACGGGACATAATGTGGCGCATGATAGGGAGTTTTACACTGTGTAGTTAGATTTAAACCCATCTTAAAATTTTACAGAGCTCTAAAGTGACGCCACTCTATGCCTGAGCAATCAAATCGCAGAAATGACCACCATTTTAGGCTTTCAGCTATCAGTTTTACGTCCGCTCGTAAAATGGACCACATTGCAGTCACTATTGTAACTTTATGCGAGCATCTCTCTTCTTCTTCTTCTTTTTCTCCTTCTCCTCCTCGTCCCATTTCCCGCACTACAACATTCTATCCGCTTTGCTTTTTCGCCTTTCCTTCCAAATTTCCCAACACACATTTCCTGAAAATTTGGGTTTGTGGAATTTTAGTGGAAAATTTTTGCATTTTTGTAACTTTTAGCGCTTAGTATTTCTGTAACTTTTAGCGCAAATTTTAGTATTTTTGTAACTTTTAGCGCAAATGTATCTTAGAGTTTCTGCCGTAAAATTCTGCGCTTTTTGTAGTTTGTAATACTGCAGTTTTTGTTTTTCTATTTTTACCGTAAAATTTCCTAATTTTAAAAATTTAAACCGTAAAGTTGGGTATTTCTGAATTTTAACTTAAAATTTGATTACTTTTGCAAGTTTTACGACCATTTTTGTATATTTTAATTTTTACCGTGAATTTATGTCGTTTTTGTAATGTTAACGGTAAAGTGAATTTTTTGAATTACCGCAAATTTCTTGTTGCTTTTGTTATTTTACCGGTGGACTTGTGTATTTTCCGAATTTTGACTGCAAATGTTTGATTGCTTTTATAATTTAAACTGTAAATTTGTGTTTTTTTACTTTTTACGTTAAAAATTTGTAGTTTTTGTAATTTTTACGGTAAATTTGTTAATTTTTTAAAAATATACTGCAAAAATTTGGTTGCTTTTGTAAATTTTACGCTAAATTTGTTTTACCTTGTCATACCTATTCCACAAATGGGAGGGAATGTTGAAAATAAAAATAATTGAAAACGAAGGAATAATTTAAAATCCGAAGGCATGGGGCTGGAGAAAAAAAGCTGTAATATGGATATGGCCCCAGTTGGAAATTTTATTGATGGTAAAATTTGATGTAAGTGAGAGTGATAAGCGGAAGATATGGGAAAAGGCTGAGTAAGCAAAATATCTATTCCCTTCTGCTCCAAATGCGACTGTCGAGTGAAATAGAATGGAAACAGGGGACTCTTTTAACCATTCGATAATTAAATTTCTTTCCAGCGGGCTTCCATTTCCAATCTATTTTTTCTTGCCAAAACTCTATGTCCAATATGAACCCCAATCCCCAATATTTTTTAACTTCAATATTTTTAGGTTATTTTATTTTTGAAAATTTCCCTAAATTTCCAAAAAATAATTTTTTTTTAGAATTTTGGTTTGTTTTATTTTTATAACTTTTCTAAATTTTCATTTCTAAATCATCCAAAACTATTGGGTTTTTCTGAAAAATTTAATTACATTTTTTAAAATTTTCTATATATTTTACTTCTTCTTTCTATTTTCTTTATATTTCTATATTTTCAATTTTTTTAAAATTCACAATGATTTTAAAATTTATATTTTTACTAACTTTTCTAAATTTCCTCGAATTCCAAAGTTTTAAAAATGCTTCAGCAGTCCCAATTTCGGTAATTTATCTAAAATTTCTCATTGATCCAAATTCCCTAAAATTTCCTATTTTTGTAAAAGTTCCAAAAATCCACAATATATGTAAAATTTTATTTTTCTAATTTTTCTAAATTTCCGGCAATTCCCAACTTCCATAACTGTAGAAATAGAAATTTTTCAAATTTTCATTTTGTCTAATTTTTCTCAAAATTCAAAATTTCCTCTTTTCCCACCAAGTTTAATTCCTTCGAGAATTTCTAATTTTCCTGATATTTCTGACTTTATAAGATTTCCAGCCTTTCCAGAATTTCTAATTTTTTGTTTCAAATTTTTCAAAACACAAATTTCTGTAAAATTTTTTATTTAAATGGTTCTAATAAATTTAAATTTTTTATTTAAAAGCTCGCCATTTTGTTAATTTTAATTTTTCCAAATTTTGTCCCTACAAATAGCTGGTAATATAGAATATTTTGTCTTTGTTTTATTACAAATTGCATAGAAACTTGTTAAAAAACGAAAATCCTAAAACTTTCCGACACTTCTCGCACTATTTTGAGCATAACAATTCGGAAAAAAATGCTTGAAAATATGGAAGATTGTATGTTTTCATGTATAGGAAATGTGATCATTGAGAGGAGACTCGGGAGTGTTTTCGATTTGGTTTACATGGGATTTTGTGTGGAAAATATCCTGTATTTTTTGTGTTATAAAAGGAAAGTGAAAGGCCTTCCGCGCGAAGAGATTCAGCAAGAGAGTGAGGGAGAGAGAGAATAAGAGAGAGAGAGAGACGAAATTCCCACGGGACCTCATAACTCTTCAAGTTTTGCCATGCTATCTTGGTTTAAAGCCGAAAATACTCACTTTCATTTCCTATCAATTGTCAGTTCACGTGTACTTTGCTAATCTTGTCCTCATTTCCCCTCGAAAATATTCTCCTTTCTCTCAACCGTCTTCCCATCTCACTCACTCATTCATTCACTTCGGTCCTTCAACATTTTCATCCGAATTCCGTCTCTCATCTCACAATCTTTCAGCTCCCCCCAATTCCATCCGAGAAAAACTCAACGACGACAAGGACGGGAGCAGTAAGAGCAGCAAGAGAAGTCAATTTATATCGATTGACATTTTCCTCCTCGCATTTACATTGTTTCCCTTCCCGACTCACACCTCCATGCTACACAGCCGAATTAAACAACATATCTTTTCCCACGGAAAATCTACAAACCCAAAATCTGTCTTGCTTCATGCTCTCCCATTTTTCCCTCCCGCGTGATAAAAACATTCTTGGGATACACTCCTATCATATACTTATAATGTACACATACATATTACATACATCCAAATCTACGCGTATACATGCAAAGGACGGAAAATTCAGATTTTATTATCAAATAGATCCTTAAGGATTTTGCCATGTATTCCACAAAGATTTTCCCAGTGTTTATTGAGATGCCTTCCATCCTTTCACAGCCCTCACCATTACAACCTCTTGACGTCTCATTGCCCAAAGAAAATATCTTTCAAAGTTATTTCCCATCCACAACTCTTTTATTCTTGGATATTTTTACTGAAATTTCCTACTTCTACTACTAGGTTCTGTAGCACGTTCGGCATTTTTGGGGCACTTTGAGAATTCCATTTTCTCGGTGTTTGGTATGTTATTTTTTTAAATTAGAACACTATAATGATGTATGGATAATGTTTTTTTGTTGGATGTGCCAAAATTTTGGTACAAATTTTGATACTTGGAAATTTGGTACAAATTTTGATACTTGGAAATTTGGTACAATTTTGATACAAATTTTGGAAATTTTGGTACAGATTTTGAAAATTTTGATACAGATTTTGAAAATTTTGATACAGATTTTGAAAATTTTGATACACATTTTGGAAATTTTGGTACAAATTTTAAAAATTTTTAATGCTTTTGCACATTTATTTAAATTTTATGCAAATAGTTTTTACAAGTTTAGAAACTAATTTTGAGTAATTTTGAAGTTAATTTTTATGAATTTCTATGCAAATTTTGGAAAATTTCAGTTTCTTTTTTTCAAAATTTTGATGCAAACTTTTCGAAAGAATGCAAATGTAGATAAATATTGTTGACAATTTTTACTGCAAATTGTGGCAAATTATACTGCAAATTGTGGCAAATTCTACTGCAAATTGTTACAAATTTTAATGCAAATTTTCGTGAAATTTTATGGAAAATATCAAACAATTATTTGAAAAATATTATGTAATTTTTGGTTTTTACTATTTGCGTACTAATTTTCAAGCTTGTCAATTTGACAGGCTTTTCTTTCCAACAATATCCAAATCATACTAGAATTTTCAAAAAAATGTAATTTCCTATATTTTTTATATATAAATCCCTCAAAAATTCACCGCCAAATATAAATTCCCGACTCTCCCAGCACAAGCTCTCAGAAGCGATTTCTCGCCCATAAATTCCCTTCCACCGAAATTTCACTTTGCCATAAAAATCCCGTTGCTAAAACCCGGAGCAGCTCTTAATGAATCGAATGGATCCTGGAATTTAAAAATCAGGAGAGTAAAGTGGGGGCAAAAGGTCGTAAAAAATCTGGATGTAGTACATAGTTGTTTGAGGATTTAAATCCGACCATCCCATCGGGGGAGTATGGGGGGGGGGGAGAACAAGGGCCGGGAGGGAAATGAGGATATAAAACACCGACGGCCTTATATTCTCTGCTTAAAAAGTAAAATCGGGGGAAAATCAGCCTGCTTGACAAATGCGGGATTAAGAGAAATGCAGATGAGGAGGAAGAGTAAGTAGGATTTCGTAACGGGAAGAGCAGCAGCACTCCTGATAAGACGGACAGCACTTTTTTAAAAGCAAATATGCATAAGTTCCAAAGTTCCCATGTTAAAATCCTATATGTACATATAGGCAAATTTATTTCCCCATCGCCGTAATTTCCCTAAATTTTCTTTAGAAGCAAAAATCAGTCACTTTTACTTTTTAAAGCCAAAGTTGATTAAGAAGCTTGGATAGGACTTTAGATATGTATCTTATATGTTATATAAGAATGTACATACGTATATAGTTAATGTAAAGAGAAACTTTTAAAAGGAAAAGATTCCGGGATTTTTTTTACATGGGAAGTAAGTATAAAGCCAATTGCGAGTACAAATTACAAAGCTCAGTCACTCAATTCTCACTTGAGAGAGTCTCGAAATTTCAACTTTTCTCACACCATCAACAACATATACGAACAGACTTTTCTTGGCATTTAACGCGCGCGGGGATCTGTAAAAGCGTTAGATAAAAAATCCGGAATGAGCTCCGGTCTAATCCTATAAAACGTGTGGAGAGGCTAGGGCAAGACTTAAAATCCAATTTGGCAATAATCCTTTATAAAAAGGAAATTGATGCTCGATGATTTATTTTTCGCTTTTATTAAATTATTTTATGGCTTAATATGAAAGTTCTATTTTTAGAGCTTTGTTTTAAATTTTTCATCATCATTATTTGAATTTATTTTTTTGGAAATTTAACTGCAAAATCTGCTATTTAAATGCAAAAATCAATTACTAAAATACAAAAACACAAAATAAAACTAAAAAATTTCAAAATTTAAAAAAAATCGCAAATAAAATTTAATAAAAAATAAAACAATCAAAATTAAAATACAATTGAAAGCAAAATTAAAAAGTTGAAAAATTAAAATAAAATTGAAAATCTTATAATATTCTCGTGCAAATAAAGAAAAAAATAAACGGGAGCAGATGCTGAATATCATCAAAGACTCCACGAAAACAGGAATTCATTGAGAGAGGGCAAATTTTGAAAACATTCCGAACGCCTGGCAGATGGTGTGATCGAGGCTTGTGTGTCATCGCCGTTGGAACTCACTCCGCTCATTCTCCGCTCCCTTCCTCCTGCCCTGAGTGATAGGAATGCGGGCGTTAGTGCATAATTGTATGTATATATCTATAGCATTTCTTACTTCCCAAACTTCCTTTTTTTAGAAATATCTTCTTTTTTCTAAATTTTTTAAAAGTATTTTGTGTCCAGAATTTTTTGTTCTTTTTTTTAATTTTAATTTTTTTTAGAACATTTATTTGTTTTTTTTTAATTTTAATCTTTTTTTAGAACATTTATTTATTTTTTTAAATTTTAATCTTTTTTTACATAGAACATTTCTTATTTATAAAGTCGTTTTTTTTAAAAACCGCACTTTTTCAGAAATTCGTTTTCCATTTATAAATTCGTTCTTTTTCAGAAATTCATCCTAATTCAAAAATTCGTTAGTTATCAGGAACTTGAGAAAAATAAAAAATAAAAAAGTACTAAAAAAGAGTGAAAATGTGGTAAGTGCGTGGATGTTGATCTCATATCGTTTGGTTTGGCTGTCGTGGAGAGTTGTGGGAAGATGTAGTAATGTCATATGTAGTAATGTAATGTCGCTCATGTAAATGACAGTTCCATATGATTACCTTGTCTATCTTACTCTTATTGCACTCACTCAGTCACTCTTTCTCTCTCTCTCTTCCACGAGTTATTTGCTGCATGTCGCAGACTCATGTGTCCACAGTCCACGCATATGCTCCTCACTCCCCAAACATTTATCTCGCCGAACATCCCAAAACAACGGCCCACGTTTCACAGAAAGAGAGAGAGAGAGAGAGAGAGAGAGCGAGAGACAGAGAAGAAAGAGAGGAAAACATGGAATTTTCCTGCTCCTTCCCATTCCTTCCCACATCCCTGCAACCCAATCTCTTAGCAGCAACTTATTCTTCTTGTTCTTGTCCTTGTGGCTCACCCACAAATTCACTCCGCACAATAACAAAATATTTTTTTTGTTATGATTCTAATATCCTATACACACAATGTACTAACTTTAACGTGAATCCTTTTTTTAGAATTCTACTCCCATTTTCCTTAAGATAAACGACCAAATATTTCTTCCACGCTCTAATCTCTTTCCTCCTTTCTACTCACGCTTTCTTTATTTTTTGCATAAAGTACTTTCTTATTTTTCTGACATTTTTCCTACTGGAATTTCATGTTACCATGCGACCAAGAAATTATTTATTTTCGTTATTAACTCCAATTTCATCATGTTATAATTTTTCCTCCAAATAACCGTTTGTGTCAGATTTTGTTTTAAAATTCAATGATTTTGTTTAAATTTTAACAAATTTTTGAGGATTTTATAAACTAATTGGGATTTTAAGTGAAATTTATGCAAAAACAGGAATACAATAAATAAAATTTACAAAAATCCGTTAAAGAATGAAAAAATGGAGAATCAATTGAATATTCTCTTGAAAAATATGGAAAAAAATGAGGGAACTTCCAGATTTTTGGAATAAAAAAACGTGCGGAAACGAAAGACCGAAAGGTAAGCCCACAGTCTTGTGGTTTCGATAAGCGTCATCCCGAGCTTGCAATCCCAGAAGGACGGAGGGCCGGAAGAGCTTCTGGTGGAAATTGAAAGCCGAAGGAAAGGAAGGTTTGGTGCGGGCGAAGAGGAAAAGGAGCGGATGGAAATCGAAAGAGAAGAAGAGGCTGGAATGGAAAGCCACCCGGCCGGCGAACCGGCTTGATCCAATAAAGAAATGCTTCACTAATGTATTTCCACATGTCTTGCTTGCTACTGCGGAGAAGGATGCACGTACGTACATACGTAGATTTCCTCCCTGGGAATTACATCAACCACGAGAAGATGCAGGCAACCTTTGGATTTGGAGGCAAGGCGTCCAGTGAAATGGTGGGATAAAGCGGAGATGAGCAGAGGAAAATAATCAAATCCCATGGAGCTCCAGCACACTTGACGACCTTTTTCCTTCCTGTCCCTTTATTTCCATATATGTACAAGATATTTGTACACACTACCCACACATTTCCAGCATTTCTGCATGTTATCCGGGTTGGCGGGTCTACTTTGGATATTTATGATTCTTCATATATGATTCCAGGTTAAATCCTATGATAAAAAAAGCAGGGAAGTTGAGTATTGAACAAAGAACGAATACCACAGGTCGAGGGTACCAACCACATCAAACAACAGAAAAATGTGCGAAATATAGCAGCGCAACAGAACGAAGTATACAAACGTTATATACATAGACTAAGAACTACGACTAATAGAGAAAATCAACTATGTATCTATAGGATCCTATGCCAACCTGTGATAGGCTGTAGGAATCTATGCAAAACTATAAGAACCTAGCTGTAAGTAAACGAACCTATTGGTTAGATTAGAGGAACATGTGTTAGACTATGTTAAGCTATATGAACCTATGTTAAGCTATGTGTTAGGCTATAGGGAGCTTGAGGAACTTATGTTCAGCTATGTGTTAGGCTGTAGGTAGCTATAGGAACCTATGTTCAGCTATGTGTTAGGCTATAGGAACATTGAATAGCTATGTAAGAAGTTGTAGAAACCAAAACAAGCTATAGAAACCTACGAATAGCTATATGTTAGGCTACAGGAACCTATATAAACCTATAAATAGCTATGTGAGAAGTTGTAGAAACCAAAACAAGCTATAGAAACCTACGAATAGCTATATGTTAGGCTACGGGAAGCTATAGGAACCTATGTTAATGTATGTGTTAGGCTATAGGGAGCTACAGTAAACTATGTTGAACAATGTGTTAGGCTATAGAGATGTATAGTAAACTATGTTAAGCTATGTGTTAGGCTACAGGTAGCTTTGGAATCTATGTGAGATTCTGTAGAAACCCAAAACAAGCTATATGAATCTATATATTAAACTACATACTAACCTATTGCAAGCTATAGGAATCTTTGCTAAGCTATGAGTTAAAAAGCTAAACGAACATATGGCAAGCTATAGGAACATACGTTAAGCCATAATTTAAGCTATTGTAGCTATATAGGAAATATGAACATACGTTAAGGACATGTGTAAAGCTATAGAAACCTATTCTATATGCTATATGAACCTATTACTAGCTATAGGCCCCTATCTTAAGGTATAACTAGTAATCTTCTCTGGTAACCTATGTGTAAAGCTATAGGAACAAGCTATTATATTCAGTTTTAAGAAACTTGTTAGGAGTTAAACTATAGGAACATAGTAACAACCAGCTATTGAATCCTACGCCAAGTTATGTGCTAAGAGATAGAAATCTATGTGTAGTTATATGTGTTAACATATATGAGATACTATAGATATAAAAAAGTTAAATTACTTGCAACGGTGTAAAAATATTATAGGCTCCATTAAACTACCTATATACCAATGCAATAGCTATACAAACAAGCTCCAAACTATAGGAACCTAAGCAAAGATGTACATATGTACATAGAAGCCCAACGTCAAAACATACGGATTTATGTCCGCAATGCAATTTAAAGCGCCGCCGTTCTAAAAACACTAATAATACTGAAGAAAATTCAATTTTATAAAAATAACTTTTTATTTCCCCAATTTCTCTTGCCACTCCTCCATCCTCGCATAATTTCTCTCACCTGCTGTGGACTTTCCCTATCTCGGCCTTAACTTTCTCTCAAGCGGAATTTCAATTTCCCACTGAAAGCTTCCTCTCTTTCCCCTTTTCACCGTCTGATAAAGATTATGCGATTAAAATGATGTTCAAGAAGATGACGAAAACGTTGAAGATGCGGATGCAATAGAATCACATCAATAAGCTTTCATAGACTGGTGTAAGAAGATGATGGGGATGCGGTGGAAGATGAAAATGTAGAAAATGAGAAAGATGATGAAGATGCACAAACAGATGAAGATGCACAAGTAGATGAAAGTGTACAAGAAGATGAAAGTGTGGAAGAAGATGAGATATCCCTTAAGATGAGATGTACCAGAAGATGAATTTGAAAATTATGACAGCGAGAGCGAAAGTCGCAGAGAAATTACAGCTCAATCACGGGAAGAGACAGTGGGGAAAATGAGGACGTGTGTGAGAAACTTAAGGGGAGAATCAGGGCTCGTCCCTCTGCGCTCCGGTCTCTCGTCGCAAAAGGAGAGCTTAATAGAATGAGGAAATATATGAAAATTAAGAACAAGAAGAAGGACGAGGAATTCATTTTTTTTATTTACACATAATTACTCCCGCTTTTGGAGAAAAGCATAATATCCGCTACAGATATGTGAATGCATGTATGTGTGTGCGTTTAAGAGAAATAGAGAAAGAGAGAGAGAGGGAAACGAAGGGATGAAGTTTTGCGGGAGCATTCTCAATTCCCTCTGTAATTTCCGGGCGGGAAAAAGCGGGGAAATCAAAGCGAATGAAAAATGAAGCTCCGTGACAGGAACATGCGGACGAATACGCACCAGGCCGGAAGGTTACTCACTCTACAGCGCGGGAATTACGGCACACGAAAAACTGACAGGAGTCACAACAACCTGCGTCATCATCACTCCGGCCACCAGATTGAATTCTAATGGCATCGCTACAAATATGAATTCCCATTTCTAAACGAATCCCTTCACTTTTATTCAACTTCCTTGTATTTACTCACACAGTTTTTAGATGCAAAGCGGAAAGTTGATCAAGTCAAAGGCTACAGATTTTTTGGACAAGTAATTGAAAATCAGTAGCCAAAACTTTGGAAATTAAATTAGAATATTGTTTAAGAAAGTTCTTATGAAAAATACTAAATTAAAAAGTTTACAAATTCAAAAAATAAAATAAATTATATTACAAAATTGAAAATACAAACAAGGTTAAGAAACAAATCCAACAAATTTAATAAAAAACCCTTCAGAGGTTTAAGCAAAGAAGAAAACGACAATGTGGAGAAAAAATGAAAAAAAAACTACCGGAAGCCCTCCAATGCCAAACAAAAATGAGAAAACCCCCCAGAAAGCAGAATTTACGATAAGCCTTTTCCGAAGAAAGCACTGGAAACAGACGCTAAACTGAAAAAGGACTTAAGGTAAGTGACAGAGAGGAAACTCCAACGTTTCTCCACCCATTAATCCCTGTTTCTCTCCCTTTGATGTGGCTCACGTCCTCGTTCCTTTTTAATGCTCTAAAACCCCGATTTCAGAATTAACTGACTTTCTCCCGAATTTTCACCCCATTCCAACTGCTAAATTTACCTTACGTTTCCCCATCCTTATAATTAACTCTCATATGTCGTTTCCAGAATTCAACAATAATTTTGTCTGATATGTTTGGCTCTGTTTGTTATGCGTGTGTGTAATTCGTAGTGTCAAAACACATGGAAAGGATGGACGTCCGGAGCTTTGAAGCAGAATGCTTTTAAATGCACTAATACCAATTTAATATGGATGAGCAAAATAAGCTCCCGTCTTAATGAGTATTTTTCCGGATTCCTCTTTTAAGTTTTCCTCCTTTCCCCTGCCGTGTTTTCCCCACACTTTCATATAGCGTTTGTAGTAGCCCGAGGATTACTTATTTATTATGCATTGTTTTAACACTCATCGTCGCATGGTCCTCCATTATGCACAAGGGTAAGCTTTTGCCATTTACCATCAACGACACTCTTAGCACATGATTCCCGCTCCTCTCCTTCTTGACCACCACACCTCCTTTACTGCATGAGTTGCCCCTCAAAGCCAACCTGAATAATTTAATTTACTTAATCTTAAGCTCCTCTAGTACACGACAAATCCTATAAGAAGCACAGGGAATCAAGCCCGGTTTTGGCGCCAGAAATCAAAATCCTTTTTGTCTATTGAATTTCCTCAGCTGTAGATTTGTTGAAGTAATTAGTGTTAGTTGAAAGGAATTGGGAACATAGTTTTACAAAATCTTAAAGAAAATTTGGTGGGGATGAAGCTTTGGAAAATCCATCTTTGAAGCCATTTATAAACAATCTTTGAAAAATGCAGAAAATACTATAATTTTCGGAGATTTTTTTAAAACTTAAAAAATGTTAAGAGTATCTTTAAACATGCTAGAAGAATTTAGAAAAACATTTAAAAGAAAGAAATTCTGGAAAAAGCTTGGTGAAAGTTATTTAAAATTAGGAGAAAATAAAAAAAATCTGGAGAAAGCTTGGTGAAAGTTATTTAAAATTAGGAGAAAATAAAAAAAAATCTGGAGAAAGCTTCGTGAAAGTTATTTAAAATTAGGAAAAAATAAAAAAAAATCTGGAGAAAGCTTCGTGAAAGTTATTTAAAATTAGGAGAAAATAAAAAATAATCTGGAGAAAGCTTCGTGAAAGTTATTTAAAATTAGAAAAAAATAAAATAAAAATTCTGGAGAAAGCTTGGTGAAAGTAATTTAAAATTAGGAGAAACTTAAAAAAAATCCAAAGTCCTATCGACAAGAATAATCGTTTTCACGAGAAACATAAAAATTGAAGAAAACGACGGAAGATTCGGACCAAGGAAAAATCCTTGAAACTAAAAGCCGAAGCCGCCTTAGCAGAAGATGATTCATGAAGAAAGTGAGACAGCCTGAAGTTGAGAGAAGTGCGGGAAAAAAGGTGGTGGCTGGTTGAGCAATATAGTAAAGTGATTTTTTGGTAAAAACACACGTCCGTCGTCCTGCGGTGGTCGCGGGCTGACAAGTACATGTTTTAGTACTTTGTTTTACCACGCGGAGTAGAAAGGGAAAGGAGAGAGAGATGGAGAAAGGAAAGAAAGAAAGAACAAGACAGACGCACATGCAAGGATATGTTCTTCCCCCCACTCTCTGGTTTTTACACACACTACCCCCCCCCCCCCACACTACACTTTCCTCCGAATTTCCTTATACATATGCACCGCACACCAAGGTAAATAAATATGCCCCGTTCTCCGTCCCATCAGTCTTCAAGCTCTACTCTATAAGCTCCAAGCTCCTATATGTATACATATGCTCCACACTAAATTCTTCATGCATTCTCCACTCCTATTTTCACAACTCCTTTCTCTCTCCTTTATTCCTCCCATATAATCTCCGCGGCTTTAATGCTTATATATCTCTCTTCAGCGTGCTTAAGAATAAGCGACGCATCTTCTTCTTCTTCGTTTTCTTCCCTGGCGAGAGAATAGAATGGAAAAAGCTATACATAAATAAAAGAGCCATTTAGAATGAGCCGATGTGTGTGTGTGTGTGTGTGTGTGGCGGCCGTCAAAAAGAGTTTTACGTCTAGTGGAAAATAGAGTGCGTATTTCATTTCACTTTTCAATCATTCCTCCTGGCGTACCACTTTTCTCTCTTTTTCTTCCGCATAAAAAAACGTCCTCTGTCCTGCTGTCCCTCGCTTTCTCTCTCTCTCTTTTTCACTCTTTTAAGCCCTTATGTATACATACACTCGCTCTGACCAGCAGCAAGAGTACAAAATGCACGCCAATTTACTCCCAACACTTTCTCCGATCATCCCCTCATGTTTTTTATATTCTGTATTATGGACGGACTTCCATTCCCTATGCTCTGGAACCTCAAGCAGCTTTTCTCCTTCCCGGGATTTCTAAAACATGGAATTTGTGCGTGTAAGGATTAGTGGGAAATCTTTGAAGGAATTTACAAATACGGAAGATGGAGAGCTAAAAACAGAATGTTTGAGGAGAAAGTAAATGAAAAATACATTAAAACATTTTGGGCAAAATGTTAGGACGAATTTTATTGCAGGAGCAAAGATTTCAAATAATCAGGTTGGCTGGATAAAACTTCGTTACATAAAGTATCAGAGAAAATTTTAAGAAATATTAATTTTGGTGAAAATTCAGAGAGGAAGAATATAATGGTGATAATATGATTTATTCTTAGAAATAATGAGATATTTCAGGATTTTTCACAAAAATAAAGCATCCAAATGTGTGCACAAATAATTAGCAGGATTCATTTTCAATTTAATTTTCTATGTGAACGTTTTGAGAATATTCGTGAATTCGGAAAACGTGTATGTTTAAACGTTATTTATTGGAGACAAATTTGTGAAAGTAAAATATATTGGGAAGAATTCAAAGAAAAGAAAATTGATGGAGACAATTCTGAGAAAATAAACCTTAAATAATTTGGAGCAAATGGAGCGGAGAAAATTCTGGGAAGATTAAATTTATTAGAGAAAATTCTTTGAAGTTTAAATTTATTGGAGAAAATTCTGCAAATATAAATAATTATTGGAAACAATTCTACGAATACAAATAATTACTGGAGAAAATTCTGAGAAGAATCACTAAACTTAGAACGATTGAGCTTTAAAAGAGTATTCATAGTCAGCCTAAAGGAGAACATTCATCGAGTTAAAAAGAAACTTCATACAGCACAAAAAGAAAATTCATTCAGTTAAGAATGTTCACAGAGCTTTGAGAGAAAAATTGCGGGAGCTTTAAGGAGAATTCAGGAGACACCCGGATTAAAGAGAAACTGAAGGGTATGACTAACAGCGTAAGCGAACTAAAGGGAGGACAACAAGGAGCGGGAGAGTGAAAGGCAAGCCGGAGAGTAAGAGAGAGAGAGAGAGACAGAGAAAGGTTTAGAAGGACAGCACCAGGGAAGAGTGCCCATTTGTGAGAAAGTGGGAAAAATTCCACCCGGGAAATAGATCCATGTTTTTTCACTGCAATGACCCTTTCAGTTTGACAACCAGCGGCGATGTTCATGTCGCTAAGACTTTCCCCACATCCCTCACTCTTTCCCTACAGCTTCGTCATCCACATATTATATACATACAATTTTTCACATACTTACTTTCCCTTACATATATTATATAAGTATGTACATACATACTTTCTCCATAGACGTGCATATCTACTTTCACTTTCTATGTACATGCATACTTTCATTTTATATGTACATACAAACTTCCAATATATATGTATATGCATCGTTTCACTATATACGTACATACATATATATTAAATTTATATAAGTCCCTATACAAAACCCCGGCACTCCTTCCCTCCCGCACATTTCTGCTCACAAGTCACCAAAGGAGAAAATGAGAGAGAGAGAGCGTCCATCGTCCGCCCGATGAGAAGAAGGACAAGGAGAAAGATGGAGAAATCGGATGAAATTGCGATTGTCTATCTAAAGGTTAGGCGCCAAGGGACATTTTGTCATCGTAAAAAATAAACAAGGGGAATGGCTAAGTGAGTAAGTGTAATCTAATGTCAGGCTGGGATGGACGTGGTCATGTTGACCGCAGTCTATTTTTTCCTCACACACACACACACACACACACTTTCACCATCCATCCGCAGTCTCTCCCATAGGCAAAGTCCCATCCCATCCTCCAACTTTCCCCTATAACAACAGATCCACAATCATGGCACAAGTATCTTCCCATCCAACATCCCAATGACCCAACATCAAACATAAGGAACATCTAAAAGTGAAGTGGAGACATTCACAGAATAAGCCTCCGAGCGACGAAATAGAATTTATAAGCTTGGAGGCAAAGACGAAAAAATGGAATTTCCCCCCGCATCCGCTCATCCTCCTCCATCCTTCCATGATATTGCCCATCTCCACTGAATGCACTGAAGGAATTAAATGGAAAACATCCTTTATTCTCCAAATCTCGTAACTTCATCAAGACAAATGCATTGTCAAACAGCGGAGGGAGCTGGAAAAAGTCAGTTGTCGAATTGGACAAAATTACCGACAAAAATAAATTATCTAAACCAACAAATTACCTAAAAAACAAAATTGCCTAAATTTGTTACATTTTCAGGGGGAAAGTTTAAAAGAAAGCTGAAATTACTGGAAAAAAGGATAATCAGCCCAAGAAAGTATTCTAGGTCGTTAGATCTTGAAGGGAAATTGGTGAAAATCCGGAGGAAATGGAGGGAAATCTGGTGAAAGTATAAATAAAAATCAAGTGCAGAAAAAAAAGTTGGGGAAAGTCGGAGAAAATAAAGAGAAAATTGATAAAACAATTAAAAACAATAGAACAGTTTGAAGAAATTAGGAAAATAGATGAAGAAAATGAGAAGTCTATAGAGAACTAAACAAAATTGGAAAAAATAAAAAAAGGCCAAAATAAAAAGAGTACATAAAATCTTAACAAGGTTCCAGAAATACCAACATTTTATCAGCAAAGAAATAAACAAATTCAAGTGAAAAAGAATTCTCAAAGTGAAAGTCGGTGCAACTAACAATAAACCGTAACCAACTCTTATTATTTGAAGATGTCTGGCTGATCCCTGGTGACTGTCGCTATGAGTGTCCATATGTGCCGTCGAAATGGACTCCTGCCCTGTAATTATATGGACCAGCGAGTCCAGGAGACGTGGAGAAAGTGCAACGGGGCTGACGTTGACGGGCACATACGCTTTAATGCCACGAGTGATATCGGAGCAAATATTGCGGAACACACTCACTAATGGCAAACACACTCGAGACAGCATTGTATTTTTTACAAAGCTATTCCGGGTGTGTGCGAAGCTTTCAGAGTGTGAAATTCATAAAATTAGGGATAAAAACCTTGAAAAATGTTTTAAATGCTCTGAAAAAATACACAAATATTTGAGATAGAAGACAAACATTTTTTAAAAATTGCACATTTTGATAAATAATTAAATTTCATGATTTATTGAAAAACCAATAGAAATGTCAAATTTTTGCTTGGAGAAAGCGCCAATGTTTAAAAAATACTTTTGGATAAAGTACGAAAACAAAAAAATAAAAATAACTATAAACTATAGGGAAACACCAAGCTAAATAAGAATTGTGGGGGAATAATTGCAAAACAAATCTTTAGCTACAACAAATATCTTGAAAAAAACCCATTGCCCACCATAAAGATACAAAATTCCCTAACGAGAAATTTAGGAAAAAACGAAGCGGAATAAAAAAAATACAAAAGTGGAATTAGATAGTAGAAAATATATAGGAACATAGAAATTGTACGTCGAAAAAAAATGTGGAAAAAATGTGGAGCGTAATGTCCAAGTGAAAATACATTAGGAAGCTCGGCGGGAATAGACTTCTTACGTGTGAGCATTGGTTGCAGTTGACATGTACGACCGGAACCGAGTCCAATAATTCTCTCAATAAATAACGTTGCGAAATGAAGTGCAGTACTTATGCTCCGGTCATCTCATCTTACGCTCTTCCACTTCTTTTCTTGTCTCCTTCCCCAAGCCTTCATTCCTTTGTTCTTCCTCCTCTTAACATTCCTTTATTCTCCACCAGCACAGCGATTGTCATTGCCATGTGAGGAGAAAGAGAGAGAGAGAAAGAGAGGAAAACCTAAGAAGATGTGTCTGTCTTCTCTTCTTTTTTTATTCCACCACAGAAACTTCACTTGTAGTACATGTAGCTCCTTTTTTCTTTCTTCTCCTTTCGACTCAATGCTTTTCTCTCCTTTCTCCAATGCTGTAGCAATGTGGGTTCACTTTTTTCACTATTTTTCGTCCTTCTCTCTCATTTTCTCTAGCTTTCTCTCTCTCTCTCTCGCCCTTTCCATTCCACTATCTCCCTTGAGAAATTTCCAAATAGACAATGCCTCCAAGCAATACCTCAAGTCTTTTAAGTTTCCGCCGTTCTATCTTTTTTCTCTCTATCTGCTCGCTAAATGTGCTGCTTGCTCCTATTTCTCCAGTTTTTTATATGCTTGTTTTTTATATACTTTCTCCGCTTTCACTTTAACTTTCTCCTATTTTAGTGTATTTGTTCTGCTGTTTCATTACACTTTCTCCACTTTCTCTTGTACTTTCTCCCATACTTTTTCCACGCTCTTTTGGTACTTTCACCACTTTCTCCAGTTGCGGTTGACATTTTCTTTTGACGCTTTCTCCATTTTCTCCGTGTGCATTTGCAAATATCTCTTGATGCTTTCTGTACTTTCTCTTGGCACATTCTTGACCTTTTTCCGGCACATTTTGTTATTTCTCTATGTACGTTTGCCACCGTCATCAAGTATTTCTACTTTTTTACCTGGTACTTTCCCTACTTTCTTCGTTTGTTTGGTATATTCACCATTTTTTTATACTTTCGCCACTTTCTTCTGGTACTTTCTCTATTTTCTTTCGGTACTTTCTCCACTTTCTTTTGGTACTTTCTCCCCTTTCTTCCAGTAATTGCTCCATTTTTTGGTACTTTCTCCACTTTCCTCTTGGTACACTCTTTTTTTCCTACGTTTCTTTCTTAAATTCCTCCAATACTTTCTCCGTGCAATTTTTCCCTTTTCTCGAATTTTTGCATAGTTTACTGATCCAACACTAGATACCTTTTCCGGCTTGTCTTTTCCTGGCCCTGCTATTGCCTCGGCGGACAAACGGCGCTGCTTCGGAAGAAAATGGGACAAAGTTTGGGCGAAATGTAAACTTTAATGGCATACTTGTGGTTTATTTTCCTGAATTACCATGGCCATTGGAATGGTGGAAAGGGGACGACTCAGGAGTTTAGACTTGTCAGCAAAAAAAACCAAAGTGGAAGGCATAAATCTCGGGAGGACAAAATACAATTGACAAGAAGCCACTCCGTGGACTGTACTTTGTTTTTTCTCCTTTCTCTCCTTCTTTATCTTCTTACTCTTTCCATACTTGTTTTTTTACAAATATTCCCCTTTAATACCACTACATTATTCTAAATCTTATTCTCATCCGCAATTATTTTCCTTTTCTTTTGACCAAGTATCTCTTTTTTTGTCCGAGGCTTCCTCCCAGAGGAAAAATATTTCGCGGGTTGTTAATGAGAATAAATTTCTTTGGGATATGTAGCTTACGTACATAAAAGATTGCGCCTACATTTTTGCTGGGATTTTTACGCACTGTAAGCATTAGGTTCCGTCTAGTACTTTTTTTTCGGCTAAATTTTTTATGACTTCCTTTTTTTAAATTAAAAGTTTTTAAAACTTGAATTACAAGAATTTATTTTTTAACTAAATTAGACAAAAGAAATATAAATATTTTTTTACGAAAGAAAATCATCCTGTTGAAGTTTTTTTTTTTAAAAAAATTGGTTGATTTATTTAAATGGCAGCCCCATGCAATCTTAAAATTGTTATTTCCAAAATAATTACTTTAGGTTTAAAATAAAGCTCAAGTTTATATAAAATTTTATGAGTCAAAGCTTATGAGAAGGGAAATTGCGGGAAATAAATAAAATACTTGAAATTAAATTATTGAGGTTAGCCGAACTGCTGGGAATCTTGAAGAATATAAAAAAAGGAATAAATAGTGTGGAAGGCTGGGGCTCGGACATAACCAAAAGATTTGCATAATTTAAATGCTGGGGAGAAAGTTGTTTGGCTGCAATTACGATAAAAGGTTGGTTGGAATTTAGTCGGGAGAAAAAGTGTTTTCATCCTTGACTAATGGTTTTTGTACCATTAACAGTAGTCCTCAGACTTGTTGAAAGATGAAAGTCTCGGGGAAAACTTTTTATTTGGTAAAGCTTCTTTGGGAAATAAAGAGGACGACAAGGATTAAATCCTCCTGACTTGGGTGTGTGTGTGTGTGTCTGCATTATTTCCCTTGAAGGCAAAAAAAGGAAGACGACGAAGGCGAAGGGAAGGCCAAGCAACGACAGCTGGAGATGTGTATGTGTTTGTTTGTGAGTGAGTGAAGGGAAGAGTGAAAGCTTTAAATGGCTTGGAGACAAAAATCTTTTCGGATTTTATTCCTCCATAATATTTACGTGCTGTTTCTCCTTCCTTTTCTCTCTTCTCTCTCCCTCAGTTTCCCGGTTATTTACAAAAAGAGAAAAGAAATATTTATTAAGTGCACAGTTTTTCCATACACAGGAACAGAATGGCCGGGGGTGGGGGAGTTGAATTTTAATCAATTTTCAAGAGTCACATCAACACATGAGCTTCTTCTGTTTCTTCGTTTTCTCCGGGTTCTTCCTTTGCTTCTTCTTTTTAGCGCTCTTGAGCGCATTAGCCCGCCAACTGTTATGAAGAGTCGTAAAGAAGCCAGAATTCTAATATGTGAATACATTTAAGCGGGCAAAATGAAGAAAATCGGACACATTACTATAACTACTACTAGAGTGGCAACTTTTCTCTTTCCGCACTTTCACTTTTCCCATTTCTCTATAGCTCAGCATTATTTTCGTCACTTTCTCCACTTTCTCTCTCTCTAAATTTCTCTCTATTTCACTTTCGCCGCGGCTCAACATTCCCTGTACATAAAACGGAATTTAATAAAGAACCCCGACCTTTTCCTCTTTCACACAAATAAACAAGGGAAACAAGTGTTCCTTAACTTAACAATTTCTTTTATACAAACCGCACACTTTCTTTTTAAACCGCAGCACCATTTCCATCTCCTTCTGACTCCTTTTTTAACTTCTTTCCCGCAAATGCAATTTTGGCGGCATTAGTTTCAGTTCAGAATTTTTCTTTTTGAATTGTTTTTCTTTTCTTAAGTTTCTATTTCCCTGTGGCTTACTTTTATTATTGGTACTTATTAGATCTGATTTGTGTGCGTGGATTTTCTCCTCCTACCCCGGAATCTCCTTGAAAAGTTTCAGGACGGAAGTTTTTTGGAGCAACATACCGCGTTGCCATTGATACTCACAATCAGATTTGTAATGCAAAATATGCTAAAGCTTTTCCAAAAAAAAAGCAAAAACTCAATCATGAGGTTTAAATTTTCTCCATTGCTTAAGGAGCTAAAAAATTAATTTTAGTAATGAGGATAATTTTATTTATAAAAAATCCTCAATTTTCATAAATAATAATTATGTTGCGAAACATAGTTTTCGATTTTCATCGTTTGAATATATACAAAAAGATTTTGGGGGGCCGAATGTTAAAATGTCTGGTCAAATTCCAATGCTTTGTTAATGGAACCGTGAGGGAATCACCTATGTTGGAGGGTGCTGCCGCTGCAGTGCAAATGGAGTCTTAGCTTGCCCCAATTGAAGTTGCACTTCAGGTTTTTGCAAAGTACCTAGGTGTACTGTTACATTGTTTCATTCACTACCCAAATAATTTCTGAGTTTTTTAGCTAAGACTAAAAATTGCTTTAATTAATTAATTTTTTTAAGCAGATATTTATTAGATACCTTTGGTTAGTTTCAATGAGGAAGGATTTCCACTTTATATTGGTCCAATTGATATCAAGGTTTTAAAAACAGCATTCACATCTTACCCCAGATGTATATTACAGTTAAAAGTAATTGCAACAATTTTTAATACATTATTTTATTACCCCAATTACTCGCAGTGCCCCACAATTTTATGCCTACCAATGCGACATTCTTACAATGCCCCAGAAATGTAAATGCAATCATTTTCACATCCTTAAGGTTGCTCCGTTATTGCGACAATCTGAATGCTCTCAAATGCGACGTTCTTAAGATGACCGATGAATAGCGACATTCTGAATATGACCCATGAAATGCGACATTCTTAACTTGCTCCATAAATTGCGACATTCTTACCTTGCAGCATAAATTGCGGCATTCTCATCTTGCCCCACGGTTAACGGCGAGTTTCTTAAATGGCCCCATAAAATGCGACATTCTCACCTTGCCCCACAATTTGTCGGCGAGTATCTTAAATGGCCCCATAAAATGTGACATTCTCAACTTGCCCCACAATTTTACTGTGACGTTCTTACAGTGCCCCATAAATTTAAATTCAAAAGTCGGAACCCCCTAAACCAAGTACCTACATAATACATAAGTAACTGCGACGTAATTAAAATTTACTAAAGGAAACAACACATTTTCATAGTGCCCCATAATTGTCGCAAAAACGTCATAAATTTCTCCCATTAAATAACCTATATAAAATGTTACTATTTTTTGTCCCCAAAAGTCCGCAACCATTCCCCAACGAAGACCTAAACCGATAGTAGAAAATACAAAACTACCTATTACACTCTCCAGCGTTTATGTTTTAGACCTCAAAGGACTACGTCAGGGAGGTCTGAAAATGATGAACTTATAGGTATTACTGACGATAAATGTATACCTATGTAACAACTATGGTTTGCAACAACCTACTAGGTATATGTACATATTTGTACCTGTGTATGGCCAGGATGCCTGTTATTCATAAATATAATTAGAGGGAAATTTAGTTTGGAAGTAGTGCGGAGGAGTAACTAAAAGCTGGGAGGGCTATGAGGAATCTGAGAGTTCCCTTGCATGAGTTGGCAAATTGTTCCAATTTACCTTCGTATGTACTTTTCATAGTTTAGCTCCGAGGCAAAAACTTCCCCGCTGTCTCATTACACGTCTGCTGATGCTTGGCCCACTTAACTCCATTGGCTTTTTTCCTTCGGACAACTTCCATTTCCCTTTTTCTACGTGCATCCGCATTTTCATAGGAATTTTCATATACATTTCTATATAATATTCCATAGACATTTTCATGTAATTTCTGTATGAATTTCTATAGAAATTCACAAAAAAATTTTACATGAATTTTTATATGGATTTCTATATACATTTTCATACGAATTTCTATATGAAATTTTAAATGCAATTTCATAGGATTTTTTATATGAATTTGTACATAAATCCCAGCCATATTTCCCCTATAAATCCTGTACAAAATTGTATTTGTATTTCAAACGCACTTTGCACGTTTCCATGTGCATCTTCCCCGTCCATCGACAATTGTCTGGTGCTCTTCAAACTGGAATTCTATCAAGTGAGCTAATAAAGTGTGGAGTCGGTTGGTGAGCGTGTATGTAAAATGTGGGGGAAAGGAAGAATAAGAGGAGAGGATGGGAGAGGAGAGCGGGAAAGCTTAAATACTCCCCGTCGTCCGCCTCCGCAGTCGAGAATTAAATGAAGGGCACTTTTCCACTCGGGGATTTTCAAATTGAAATGAAATTAGATTATGTTGATGGTCATTTGCTTTGCGTTGACTTACTCCACTCCGTAGCTTTTTCTCTCTCAATTTATCCTTCTGACTCTCCTTCTCGTCCGCACTCTTTCCATCTCTCCCGCTCACTTTCTCCTTCTCTCTCTCTCTTTCTCTCTCTCTCTCTGTACGATTCCCCGATTCTCCGACTTTCCCGCTCCCTAACCCCGTAATGGACAGGAATACAGACTCATAAGCATGTACGTACATATGTAGATACATAGGAAATGAAATGATTGGAAGGGATTTTGATTTCTCCAGTGATTCGTCGTTGATTAGGGCTGAAAACCAGTTTGAAAATGTAATCAACCCGCCGTTCCTCAACCTCAACAACATTCCACTTGACGCATCCAATCTCACATTATCCAATCAAATCAAATATAGACTGAATTTACAAATTTTATCAAAGTACCTACACATTTCAACTTCTCTACTTCTACAGATAGTCTGCGGGACAGGATCCTCTTCACTTTATATTTACTCCTCTCTCTCTCTCTCTCTCTCTCTTTCTCTCTCTCTCGGTTTCTCTCTCTCACTCGTTTTGTCCGCCTCCTCATCCTTCCACTTCAGCTGTACATCCTGGCCGACACTCTCGAATTTTCCCTTTGAAATCATTTTATTTTTAGTAATCATCGACTCAAAGAGTAATTATTTTGTATGAGCAAGTCCGAGTAATTCGGAGATTTGTGGAGAATTACACTATTTCCTCTTGAATTAAGCAAGTGCTAAACGTCAGGATTTGTCACTGTTCACTTCAACCCAAATCACTTTTCATTTATTCATTTTTACTTTTATTTTTAATTTCATTCAATTTCTTTTCATTGTTTTTCATTAATTTTTTTATTTTGATTTATTTTTTTAATGTGATTTCTTTTGATGTGTTTTTTTTAGTTTTTTTTTAGTTTTTTTTAAATAATTTTGATTTATTTTTTTATTGTTTTATTTTGATTTATTTATTTTTAAATTTTGTTTTTAATTTCTTTTATTTATTTTTTAAATTTAATTTTTTTAAATTTCTTTTAATTAATTAGTTGATTTATTTTCATGTTTAATTTCTTTTGACTTATTTATTTTTAATTTATTTTGATTAATTGATTTTTATTTTGTTTTTATTTTCTTTTTCATTTTTTTTGATTTTATTTTTATTTTCTGTGTATTTTATTTTATTATTAGTTTCATTTGATTTGATTTTTAATTATTTAATTATTTTTTTTTCAAATTATTTTTAAATTAACTTGAATTGATTTTTAAGCAATTTTTTAATTTTTGCTACCGGGAGGAAATTTTGTGCATTAACAAATTTTGTATGCTTTATAACTAAACCCGAATCACATACCTAATAATTTATTTATTAAAATAATTTACAAAATTAAAACAATTTAAAAAATTGTTTAACCAAAATTGAAGAAAGGAAAATAAACCTTAAAAATATAGAATGAAATACAAGAAGCGATAGAATTTGAGTGGGAAAAAAATGATATCGGCTTGGGCTCGACAATAGAAAAGATGGACTCGCCTCTGAGCGTAAAACCTTCAATTTTTCTATCTATCTTATTTTTAATGGCATTTATTTGCCGAAAAGTGCTGGGATCTCCCATAGCGATGTTAAAAGGTTGCTACTGCCCATGCATACAAAGTCCACGAGATAGGAAATCTATCCTTCGGTTCCCTTTCGCCAGCAATAGAATAGTGGAATCAGGAGCAGCAGCAGCAACAGCAGCAGCAGCCCTGCGAGCATTTCCCCCTTTTGTAGGAAGAATTGAAGGATAAATCATAAAATGAGGGGAAATGGTTTTAGGAATGAAAAAATGCGAAATGAAGTGCTGGCATAAAAACATGGACTATGTATTATAGAGTTTCTAATATAGACTCTCGGATTTCTGTTTGACTCCACGACTGGAATAAGAATTGGTAATTTAGCTTAAAAGCTTTTTCAGTTTCTACTACACAGATTAGAATCGGAAGATTGCGAGGAATTCATTTTCCTAAAGAGTTGCCAAACCTAAAACTTGTTCCCCATTCCCTCTTTTTTGTTCTTTTCCAACAACACGAAATCTCAGGCAGAAGGAGCAGCAGAAGGAGAAGAAGAAAAAGAAAAAGAAGAGTACTTTCTCCCTCTGATGAGCACCCAGCCGTTGGGCTTGAGCAAACAACGAGCAGATTTCTTCTTTTCCTTCTTCTCCTCTTTTCCTCCTTTTTTCTTATCCGCGGAGAAATTGATACACATTGAGGTTGTGAACTCTCCATCAACAACAAGAGACAGGGAGGACACACATGTAAACATCAAATCATTTTCTATCGCAGCACATCTTCACGTCCTCCGTAATAATAGAAACTGCTGACAATATTTGGGACATGATTCTGGTAATGTTTCTTCAGGGATTTCTCCATACTTTCTCTTTATCTATTTTTTTCAACTATATGTTTCGCTTTATTTTTATATTTATAATCGACATGTTGTGATGTGTTATCTGTAGTTTTAAAATGGGAAATTCTTTTATTTTCCCATTATTTTTCAACTCCTGTTGTTTTAGTTATTCCTGTATACATTTTATTGTAAATACTGGACTTTCACCTTTATTGTATTTCATTTTTACTTGTGGTTCTATGCTTTACTTTTCCTGAACATCTTGCTGATTTTCATTTAATTCCTTGATTTTCCCTTACTTTCACCGAAAGTTTAACCTGAAATTTTTACGTATTTTTTTAATTTATTTAAACTGTTTGTAAATTCTCAATACTTTTCCCATATTTTTTGTAATATTTAGCTGTACTTTCTCATTTTTTAGGCTTTTCTACTTTCTCTTTTCTAAACTTTCTTTATATGTTTTTGATTTTGTATGGATTTATTAGTTTTTAATTTTTTTAAAATTTTTAATAGCTTTTAACAATAGATTTTCATCTTGTATTTCTAGTCCTTTTTCTTTGCTTTTATTATTTTTTATTTCCCCCCGTACTTTAGCTTATCCTTTTGTACTTTATCCTTTATTTTTCGTATTTATATTTAATAATAGGAAGAATGAATACATTTATTTCTACTTTATCCTTATTTTTATGTAATTTTCTTTTTTTTCCATCGTTCGTTTCAATTTTTCTTATTTTTGAGTATTTTCTCTTCAGTTTCTCGTGTTTTTTGCCTTTTTGTGTATTTTCTCCTACTTTTCCGGTACTTGCTCTATTTTTGTGTATTTTCTTTTAATTTTCCAGTACTTTCTCTTAATTTGTTTGTGTTTTCGTTGTATTTTCTGCCACGGTTTTGCATTTTTTCTTCTTTTTTTGCATTGTCTCTCTATTTTCTCCTTCATTTTTTTCAAGTTCTTATTTCACAGTACTTTCTGCTCATTTGTTCACACTTTCTCTTAGTTTCTCCACATTTTTCTCTATGTAAATTTGACATGTGTTTTTGAATACTTTTTATGTATTTTTTTAAAAATTTGTATCTTGTTTAATATACTTTTTTCTAAATAAATCTATTTTAAATATTTTTACTTTCACTGTGTTTGACCCCATTTCCATGATTATTCCCCATACGTATTTATTTACTCTTCCGCTATCCAGCGTCCTCTTTCTCCTTCTCTCACTCCACTTGAGACAAGTCTAATGCGAAGAATCTAAATATTGTACAGATAGAATGAAGAGGAGAAAATAGGGATCCTCGTTTGGCATTTCTTATGGAGAGGCACGACTTTCTCTTTCTGCCTCTCTCTCTCTCTTTTATTCCTTCCAGAATTTTCCCAGCTCCCTCTCATCCTCTTCTGTTGTCGTGCTCTCATCATTTCAATTCAGTCCTTTCGCTTTTTCGTCTCCCCAGCTTTCCACTATGGAAGACTTGTTGTAGCCCGAGTCTATTTATTGAAATGATTCTGGTGGAAAAGCCAGACAAGTTGACAATTGATGGAGCTCCTCTTATGTCACTACTTATGTCTAGAGGAAATTACTTGTTGTTGCTGTTGTTGTTGTTGTCTTCACTGCAAAAATCCCCACTACTGTCTCTCTCCCGTTCTCGGGATATCCTCAAAAGTTTCCCTCTTATGATGACTTTCTTCATTTATAGACAGGGTTTCTATACTATTTTTTTCTGTAGCAGAAATTTTTTATTTTTTTTAAATTTGAATTTAAATTTTTTTTTAAATTTGAATTTAAATTTTTTTTTTAAATTTGAATTACAAAATTATTTAAATTTTTTATTAAATTTAAAACAAATTTTGAAGTTTTCTTGAAAAAAAGAATTTTTATCAATTTAAAAATTAAAGAAAATTATTTATTTTGAAAATTTAAATAATTTTGAAAAAGATGCTTTAATTTTTTTTAAATAGATATAATTTTTAAAAATAAAGTTCAATATTTATTTTTTAAATTAAAAAAAATTAAAATGTTGTAAAAAAAATTCCAATAAATTAAAAAAAAACAAATTAAAGAAATTCCAAATTCTCGCTTTGCCCCAAACCCCGGTCTCCATCATAAAATGTTAAAAAAAATTGGGCCGAAAAATTGAAGATTATTTACTGTAGTAGGGAAAGTAAATAAAAATCAGATCGTAAATAGTGGAAAAATGCAAATTAGGCGTAACTTGATAAAATGTCCCAAAAGCGGAGTAAATAAAAGGCAAGTGGGAGTAACTTATGGAAGGTTATATTGTTTCCTGATTGAAAAAGGAAATAAAGTCTAGTAGACTATATGGGCTACTGCAGGAGGAGGAGGAGGCGGAGGAGGAAAGGAAATTTATTATATATAAAGCAAAAGCTCCTGGAATGAAGATCCTTATAGAATTTTCCCTCTCTGTATCTTTTTCAAGCACACACATATACATATATGAACATATCGGAGATACAGGGAGCCGTGCATATGGCCGGAGAGTAAATACGTGGAAGGGAGAAAGGGAAAAATTGAATGGCTTAATGACGTAATAAAACGATTTTGAAATTCAATTCATGACTGTGCGTCTATGCATAGCTAACAAAGTTTTCCACATCAAAGGCACGTCAAAAAATCCAGCCCGTTACGTGCCTCCGATCCTCGCTTGTCTTTCCCTTCCCAGATTAGTTTGTATATTCAGCATGTATTTTATTTTTCCCGCGTCTTTTTTTTCTTCATTTTTTTCTTTCTGCCTATACCAACTTTCCACGGGATTTTTCCTTGCATTTTCAATGGTAAAGTTTTGTTTTGCATTTGTTTAACATTGTGAATTTTTCCGTACAATTAGGATTGTGAATTTTCCCGTATAGTTAACATTGTGAATCTTCCCGTATAGTTAACAGCGAATTTTTTCGTGCAATCAGATCCTAATAAAAATTTTCCATACATTTTACATTGGATGTACATATGTACATGTAATTAACATAACAAATTAAAATTGAAAAAATGGAAAAATCGACGGAAAATGTGAGTAAGAAGTTAAAAATGAGGACTAAAAACATGAAAACAGACACTAAAAGAGCGATAAAGGGCTGTGTGAAAAACGGGAGAAAAGCGAGAAAGCTACAAGAAGATCGCACATTATTGACTTTGACTTCCCTCCTCCAATATTTACACTTTTTCACTCTGTATTTCATTTCCTTTTTACGGAGGGGAAACCAGGAGGACGCTGATCAAATCATGCCAAAAAGTGTTTTACGTTGTAATATATAGACAAACGTCTATAAAGTGTAGAGAGAAAGTATTTTTAACCCTTTCTTCCTCTGCCATATATGTACGTGTATAGGAATTATATGCCATTATATATACGAAATTACATGGAATTTTCTATACTTCCTCCTTCCTTTTGAGAATAGAAAAAACGAAAAAAGCTTTGCTTATATGTGCCGTTTTTGTGTGTTGCTTTTGAGGGGAAAGGAGACAACTCCTATTCTCATCTCTTCCCTTTTTTCGCAGTGTGTGAAGTGACAGGGCGCGAGAAAAGGAGACGAGGACGGAGAGAGAAAGTGAGAGAGAGAGAAGACAGATATGGACTCATCACAAAAATATACTTTTGTTTAAAATTCCCATGTAGACAAACAGAGTGCGGCGCGTCCGCTTTCTCCAGCTCCATTTTCATTTACTTACTTTGTAATTCCAAACGACGGAAAATCAAGTGTGAGGATGGGAAATAAAGCCGCGACATGACATTTCTCATTCTTTCCGTAACTATACATGAATTTTGACGTGACGTTATTCTCCTTCTTCTCTCCGAGAGAGTGGAATTTATAAAAGGAGGAAGTATATTTTTGGAATATTTCTGCGAGACAAATTTAAAAACGGGGATGTCGGGGCTATTTAGAACAAATATGTGGAAGGACGAGGAAAATGAAGGAGGAAAAGGCTAAAAAATTTATGAGAAATGGTGAAAATTAATGAAAATAAAAAACTGAGAAAAATTCTAAAAAAAATTAAAAATGGAAAGAATTTCTTTAAAAAAATTAAAATTAAGAAATTTAAAAAAAAAATTAAAAATGAAGAAAATTTCTTTAAAAATAAAACATGAGAAATTAAAAAAAAATTAAATGGGAGAAATGTTCTTTAAAATGAGAAGACTTTTCTTAAAAAATTGAGAATATTTCTTAAAAAGTAATAAAAATCCTAGAAATTTAAACCTAACCCAACCTAAGGATGATATCGGTTCGGATAAAACGCAAATCCGAACCGAAACCGAACCGAACCGAAATTTTCGGTTAATAATTTGTCACCAACGGAACCGAACCGTCAGTGTCGGATAACAAAATTTGCTTATCCGTAACCGAACCGACATAACTCGGTTCGGATAATTTTTGTAACCGAACCGTGTGTCGGTTAACCGATTAACCGAATTTTTTCCAAAAAATATCTAAAATTCACAAATTTTATTTATTGTACAGTTCGTTAACTAATTCGCGATCAACTAATGATAATTTTGGCAACATTTTCGAGCTTTTTTAGCTTTTAACTTCAATTATAGACTGGTATTGTACATCATTTTAAGTGCAAGATGGGATACTTACACTGCAGAAATTCTAATAGGTCATGTTATTCAAAATTTCAAATAGCTTGGAATATGAACAAAAAGTTTTTTATAATATACTTAAAATTAGTCCAGGATTTTTGTATTCAAAATTGGTGTAATCTTTCAAATTATTCTTTTGCAGATGTCGACAACCCATCTTGCATTTATAAATTTGTTAGCGGTATAAAGTTATTTCATATTTTGTTTTGTGAGTAATAAAATAAGTTAATTAAAAACTAAGTACGTTCTGCACGTCGGTTATCCGCATTAACCCGAACCGATATCATCCTTATGCACAAATGTGGTTACAAAAATTCAAAACGGAAAATGCAATAAATTTGTAGAGAAAATTATTAAATTCTGAGTAATTGGAATTCCCGTAGAATCTTTATTCAGCGTAAACGTTGACAGACCCGCCAAACGAGTCAAAACCAGTTTCCAAAATTATTTGCATTTCTTAGCACACCTTCGTAAGAATTGCCATACTGTTAGTTTAACATCGTAACAGCTTATAATAAATATGAACGGCGTAAAACCATGACAAATTTTGTTTTACCACTGTGTAGTTTCTAAAACCATGGGGTGTGTTTAACAAATTTTTAAATGGATTATTAACATATTACAATGGAATTTTCAACAACAAAACGAATTTTTGTGTGTGATTAATTTCGATGTAATTTATATTTTGATTCAGAAGCTATTGTAAATTTCTGGCGGATATTTTCGAATTTCAATTTATTCAATTTCAAATAAATTTTGTATCAATATGACGATTTAAATTAATTAGGTACAAAAAAGTTTTAGACGTCAGGGCCAGTTATAAAAAAATCTGCGGTTATGTGATACCAAGGTCAGTTCTTTTTCAATTGTTTTTGAAAACACAAAAATTGAAAAAGAAATTAAAATAAGAGCGAATAAATATGGACCACAAGAGGCTAAAAGTTCCCACAAATGCTTTATTAGTTATGATATTTTTTGCTGCTTGACGCTCAAATCCACAACGGCAGTAACTGAATAGAAAAATATCTAAGTAAATATAATATCTTCGTTAAACTGGCCCTACATTCTTTTTCTGGTCGATTTTCTGATTGAAATTATCATTAAGGTTTATGATATCTATGCGACAATGAGGCCAAGGTTAAAACGTGTAAATTTCTGTATTGAAGTAGTAGAAATTAGTACTTTGGGATCCTTTGCCAACGATATGCTTTTTTATAATAATAAAAAACAAGCGCGCTGCGCGCGCTTGTTTTTGAGGCACGGCGGTTCAATCAAGTTAATCTGGCTACATTAGTATGTATATGTACTACATATACCATACATACATAATACGCGCCTTCCAATTGGCGGTAGGTTTAAATCTTTATGAAAAAAACAAAAATCGCCGTTTTTTACCTGGTAATTAGAAAGCTACGGCGAAAAAAAAAATACCGCTTTGAAGGTTATTTTACGAGGTTTTAGAATTACTCCCCAGGAAAAGGTCTGCGAGTTACAGTTATTTTGGAAAAAAATAAAATGTCGGCAAAAGTTTGAATTTTCCCAGCAAAAACGGGTTAAAATTTTGAAAATTGTAAATTTGGTCCAAAATCTGTTCTTACGATTTCAGGACCTTTTGAATGGTGTATTGAGTGTCTTTTTACGTCCACTACAACAGATTTTGGAAAAACGCTGGTTTTTTTATAGGTGAAGGTAGAAATAACAATGTAACAATGAGCATTAAATAATTTATTATTTGCAGGTGAATTACACAAAACAATATAATTTTTGAAGGTTTGTTCCTAATGAATTTTATTACACTCAATGAAATTATTTCATTTCTTGGTGACTATACACTGCAAAGATACCACGTACACACAACTGATTCACAAGCAGGCCAAGATCATTCCAATTATTTACAAACGGCGTGAAATTATTCAAAATACTTTACAAAATATAATACTAAAATAAAATAAATTATAAAACCAAAAAAATCCCTAAGCTAAAAATATTTAAATAAATATTTGAGCTCTAAATTTGCGTTCCCCCCGATAAAAAACCGCTTTACAGGGCTAAAAGTGAGCCCATTCACAAATGATTGAAATTTTGACAAGTACAATAATGTAATACCCACAATCCGATGTTTGCAACACCAACGGGACAAACAATTTGCCAAACGACTTCATACTTACCACAATTAATAAATAATTCAGTTTTTGAAATAGTTGCAATATGTAATTTCTACCTTAAAATTATTTAATTATTGTGCAACCAATTAGGGATTTAACCATTTTACGTTAATTATCCAAGGCAATTCATAGTTACATAAGCGATCCATGTAATTTAATACAGAATAAAAGGACATTTAGTTGGTTTTATTTACATCAAATTCTCCAAATATTTTCCGAATAAATATTTAAACATTATTATTTTCTTTTGTCCAAACGCTTACACTTTTTTGGGAATTTCAGTCGTAAAAGGAAATTTCCTGGAATATTATTATGTAATTAAATTCAAATTGTTTCGTGGTACACAAAAGTAATTAAACTTCAATGCTAAATTATTAACAGACAAATGGAAAACGGAAAGTATAAATACATGTTCACCAGAATTTTGACTTGAGTTCTGACAGTCAAGGGCAGTTCGATCAAGCGGTATTCCACAAGGGCAAGTGCTTCACGAAATTGATGCTGGGCGACGCCTGCGCAAAGGAACAGGAATGCTGGGCGAGCTTGGGAGAGAGCGCCTTGTGCGCTGCGCAGGAGTCTCATTTATTGCGCAGAGTGGGAAAATTTGCATTTGTCCAGTAAGGGAAGGCTGTGTTAGGAAAATTCAAGATGGCGGTTCTAATTCGGGACGGTTCAGATAATTGAAATTGTTTTAGTTGTGGGGATTTTAGGTGTATGAATTGTTATTATTGTAGGATTGCTAGGCTGGCGTTGTTTCAAAATGAGATTTTTAAAAATTTGATTTACAGATTTTACATAACGATGACAATTTATTTTATAAATACGTTAGTCAATAAATTTTAGTAATTCAGATCGGCATTATACACGCAAAATTACATGGTTTGAATGCTTTTTTCGATAAATTATCAATCAATTTCCTAAACAAATGCACATATATTGTGAGCGAAAAGATGATGATGATGATGTGGCGGTGGACAAATGTGGTTCACAAAAACAATATTTTACTGTCTCTCTAATTTCCCTTTTTATTTATTTAATCAATAAATATTTCCCCTGTATCCCAATATGTTTTAAACCGTGAAGTCTATAAACTAAAATTACTAATTCCCTCAATAGTCCGAAATAGACTCTTAAACTATTAATTTCACAATATTTCAGTCCGCAATGACTATAAACTAAATATTCTTTCAAATGATCCGGAACGATCTAAAACTATAAATTCACAGTAAGGGAAGAGAATGTCAAGAGAGTCAGAGATGGAATGAATAAAAATCCTCTCTGGCTCTCCAAAAATCAGATTTCCTGCTTGCCTGTTGATGGGTGATAATCACCCATCAATCACCTACAGGTAAGCATGGAAATCATAGGGAAGATGGAAAAGGGAGATGGGAAAAAGGGAATGG
>JAQGAK010000999.1:0-43841 GCA_034696945.1 Lipothrix lubbocki
AAATAATAAATAAATAATCCTAAATAAATAATAAATAAATAATCCTAAATAAATAATAAATAAATAATCCTAAATAAATAATAAATAAATAATCCTAAATAACTAGTAAGCAATAAATAAATAATCCTAACTAATTTGTAAATAATTTCAACTGTACATGCAGCTTTCCAAAAGTTTGCAATCAAGTTTATTTAGTTCATATACACTAAAAAAATAGTGTCGATAGTTATAAGAATCCACTTTTTGTGTTTTATGTATTAGTAAGTTCAAGTAATTTGTGCTCAATATAAATTCAATTATTCATTAAAATCTTAATTTTAATATACTGATTCTGAATTGCTTGAGCAATAAAAACTGCTTTTTCGGAACAGAAACAATTATTACTCTATTAATATTTTGTATACTTTTGTTTGTATACATGTATATATATGCATAATATTTGACGTACAATTTCGCCGGTATTAAATTGTTAAAATGTAATAACAAGTAAAAATTTATTTATTTTCTGTACGAAACCTTTGTTGATTGTTTTAACTTGGTTTGAAGTGAAATATTTAACTCTCTCTCTATAATCCATACATACAATGTCATTAAATATAGTTGCGTTTGTCTATAAAACACACGACGACGAGTATGGAAATTAATAATAATATGGCCATTGACACCCCGCCCAAATGACTAATAAAATATAATAATAAATTCATAAATTCATAATTGTCCAATTGTCTTATCAACTTTTGATAATCAAAATATAACTGTGGCAGTAGACTATGAATGTGCTTTAAAATTTAGCAATAATTTTTATTACTTTTCCTACAGTAAATATCGTGACTCATACGATTTTATTATTATTGATTTTTATAATAGCATGACACAAAATAAAATCGAGTAAATAATAAAAGTAATTTGTGTGTAAACTTTGTGTAAATAATAGTCTGTAAAAACCACAGAATCTAAAGCTTATACCTTTTATCTTGATTAACCTTGTATGCATAGATTTAATACAAGTTGGATTATATATAAGGAAGGCAAGAGATTAAAAATATTTTTGTTAATTATTTATTTAAGTGCGTAATTTGTAATACTAATTGTACGTAATTGTACAGAAATATTGCTGTAAACGTAAACATTGAGATTCACAGAAAAATTAAGTTTTGTTTGTTTGGGAATTTTTGGGAGCTTTGCAGGGGGCAATATGCACATGACATGTTTTGTTTTGCTGTGAAAGTGAAAGTTGGATCACACATTGTGATTGTTCCAGCTAACTCCCGCCGTTTCCAGGGATTCGGGTTACCAGAGTTTATGGAGTCATCCTTGCAGATATATAAGGCATCCTGCTTTTATTTTCCGGAAAGAAAAAACAAAAACAACAAAGCCGTTGCTGATTGCTGATAAATGATTTCGCGGAATATTTTATTATTTCGCTCTTCTCTCAATTTTGCGCAATATTTATTATATCGCACGTTTTAACATTTTTACGCTACTTTTTTTCACATTTCGCGATTTTTGCGATGTTCAAATTTTTTTCTAAATCTCCGTGGATTCAAATTTTTTTTTTCGGTTTTGGAAATAGATGCATAGAAATTTACCCGGCTGGGAATACTCTATTTCGCTGTTGATTTTGTCGGAGTTTTATCGATTTCCCAGCCCTGCTGATAAATAAAGCCAAAACTAGTTGCGATGACTAGTGCACATGACGAAAGGATTTTTGGCCAGCAAACATTTGTTATTGAAAATAATAGCCCCAAAACACAAAAGTCATTATTATGCTTATTATTTTAATGTATGTATAATCACAGTAATAAACTTAATTACAAGTTATCTGAATCTTTCTTATTTATGAATAAAGTATAGTAACACCGAGCGGAGAAAATAAGAGTTTTGTATTATTTTCATATAGGAGAAGGTAGAAATTATTTATCATTCATCGTTTAAGTCTCCTGCTGAAAGAATTTATTGATCTCGTCCGCCGGTACAGCAGGTTCATTCAAATGGAAAAAATGATTACCGGGTGTCTCAACCTTTTTGAACCGGGGATTCTTCTGATAAACCGCGAGGACTGGATCAGTGACGGATTTGGCTTCCATAACTAACCCGTTTTGAGCTGCAAGAAATAATGTTGGACACTTGATCTGACCCAGGATATTGAAGATAGTTTCATGAGTAAATCTAAGAACACGGAAGTGGTTGACTAGCACGTCACGATTGTACTGCCAACGGTCGTCGTTGTCTATTTGATGAGCACCTCGAACCTGTTTAGAATAGGAAATGCTTATTAGATATCATTTTGAATAAATATTTTTATTTTTCACCAATTTATTTATTCAACATAATTAATAACAGTCACCATTAAAATCTTAGCAGATTCCTCCGTCAAAGCATTCTTACTGCCCCGCACAAGTCTAGACACGGCGTCTTTATAGGAGTACGTGGGTGTATCCTCCGATTTTGATTTGTGTTCTAATTGTAAAAAAGCGTCAAAACTTTCTCCAAAATATTTCGGGTAGTCATCATCCATCGGAAGCGTTACTAGTTTCATTAAATCAAGGAGGACAAGTCTTTCCACCTGTGATACGTATACATAAATAAAATACATTAGTAGCAGTATCTTATATCCGATTTAAAAATAAATATAGCTGTATTGTAGACGTGGATAATATTATTTCCCCACATATTAGTTACAATTTAATTCAGGTTACAAAACAGTAAAAAAAACATTACAATTCAATATTAAATGACAAATTCCATAATTTATATTAAAATATAATTATATAAAAACAATTTTTTGTACCTCATTCGAATAAAGTCCTGCTAAAAGAGCACCAAGACCAGCTCCCATACTGTGCCCAATAATTGAATATTTTTCCCATTTGAAATATTGCAGAATCCGTCGCAAGGTTAATAAATATTCCTAATGCAAAAACAAATAATATATAAATTATTTAATTATTTACATACATTTACAGGAGTTCAACACTGAAGGAAACTAAATTATTCGTTGAATTTATTGATTTTTATTATTATAATTTATAAACAACTATTAATTCGTTATTAAATTCATTGTTAAAATTAATTATTCACAATTTTAATTAAAATTAAAAAACGACATTCATTAGCTAAAATTAAAAAATGAAATTCATTAATTAAAAATCAAACACTCACAACGAAATTGTAACTAATGCCCGCGGGTAAATGAGAGCTCAATCCGTGACCCGGTAATTCAATTGCTACAAAATACATGGATTCATGGAGGAGCGGAGCAATTTTGTCAAAACTCCCGGCGTTATCCAGCCACCCGTGAATGCCCAAAACCGGCAATCCATTTTTATTTCCCCAAGCCTTTCCTACAGAAGTATATACATAGAATTTTATAATAAAAACACATACATGTAAAAATTAAATTAAAAATAAATAAATAGAACATTTCAGTACCAGCGACATGACCCCAAGGAACGGGAATTCTAATTTCTTCAAAGTAATTATTTTTAACCTCAGCATCACAATTTACGGCATTTCCATGAGAAACATGTTTACTGCTGTTGCCAGGCACTAAAGTCTTGTGCCTAATTAAATTCAAGGAACTTGAGACTTGGCGAATGGAAGGAATAACGAGCTTTGATCTAAAACTGAACATATTTTGTTAATTCAATTATTATTATTACTTTTGAGTATTCAGGCTTTTAGAATATTGTTTCGAAGTTCATTGGGCTATTTTTATTATTAGGTAATTTTATTATTTAATAATTAATTATAAGAAAAATAGTGCCCATAAGGACTCTGTGTAGTTCAAAGTTCAATTAGTTAAAATTAAAAGTATTACTTCTCCCAAAAACGGCTGTAGCAATAAAAAATATTCAGACAATGAATTAAAAATGGAGCCAAGCTTTACCATTGGGGAAATGATGTGTTGTCCTTGGCTAACAACCCTAAAATAATGTAATGCACAAAATTTCTATTGAAAAATACATAATTTTTTCAATCAAAAACAACAAAATAAATAATTTTTAAATAACAGAAAATTAATACAATTGTTAACAATAGCAATAAATTCGTTTTTAATAGTAAAACAAATATTTTAAAATAATAAAATAATAATTTTGAAATAAAATCAAATTTAATTAATTTAAAAAAATATTTTCTAATAACACCGGACAATTTTTAAATAAAAACAAAGTTTGAAATATAAAAATAAACAATTAAAATATTAATATATTATGAATAAATATGCTAAATATTCCGTTTATAATAATTCCGTCAGCTGATTTTATTCTTTTTAGATAAGCATTTTACATTGTGAGTAACATTACTATTCAATTCCAAATAGAAATAAATCACAATTATTGTACAATTTGAATGTTATATGAATGGCATGCCCTTTCAACAATAGATTAGTCTGATTCAAGAATTTAATTTACTCAAAGGAAAGAGGCCACAAATCCTAAGTTTAGTGTTCTAAATAGCATTATCTAATATCAACATTCTAAAAAATTCACTGCATGAGTAGTAATAAATTATTCTAAATATTAATAGAACTTGTGTCGAAACCACTTAATTTTGACATTTAATTTTGTACATAAATATACACTTCTATCGTGAGAGTTTTCATGGATTTTAGTATTTCATGGCAATACGACGAAAGAATAGAAACAAAATTTTATGAAATATAACCAGTAATGCCATTTTTGACGTTGGTATTTAGTGCTCTTGCCCTAATAGTGCTTTGCATCGAAATTTCGGAAGGAGCAGTACTTATTATGGACACGGTGCAGCAAACAACAAAACCAAAAACAAATAAAGATGTCGAGCCAGGCGCGACCAAACTTGCGCAGGCGCCAATTAGAGCCAATCAGAGATCTGTGCTGCCGCCAACTAACGAATCAATCCCCAGAAAGACAACTAACCACACCAAGTTTCTAGGTACAGCTACAACTAGACCAACACAGCAGCCAAAGTCAATAAATCTAGCAAAACAAACCCAGCTGCAAAAGAAATCCAATCAACGAGTGCCACAAATGACAGGGAAGCCTGGAATATTGCCGAAGAAAGCACCTCGCACACTTATTTACATATCACACAAGAATTTTGGTGTCCCAAAGAACCCGACGGTTCGAACGACGGTGCCAACAACTATAATGCCGAAATACAATGGAACAGCATCACAAAATGGCAGCTTCCTTACAGCCATTTGTCTCTTGCTTCATTCTGTGAACGTTCAAGATGTCAATTGTGGAATACCCTACCTGGTTATAAATCTGAATGCATCAAACCCCACTTCTTCTAACGGACTCAAAAATCAATCAAAATTGAATGAAAGACCGGATACCCCTGGTCCTTCATTTCGTAAGTTTAACATTGAAACTACGTGTCATCAACAGAGCGAAAAATTATTATCCAGGTTTGTTTTCTTTAGAAGAAGTCTCATCCGCTGCTTGAAACTGGACTAGAGTTGATAGGTACGTATCTATGGCAACTTAAATCTTGAAATCAGATAAAAGATCAAAATCTTTACATTTTTTTCTGGGAATAATCTAAGAATAAATATTTATTTTGCATATCGACAGCGAAACGTCAGGACGCACTAAAATAAAAAAAATCACTACATTCCGAATTGCACTAAAATGAGAAAATGTAATTCCAAAATGAATGTACTGAAATCCCGTTCTTATACACTGCTTTTCCGTTTTCGCACGAATTGGAATTAGTGACTTGGGAGAGTGTGTCCTGATGTTTCCCTAACAAAATACATAATATATTTTTAAAACAATTTATAATTAAAAACACAATTAAAAATTATTTTCTAAATAATTAATTTCAAAATACTCTTGAATTTAATACAGCCAGGAAATAAATGCTAACAATAAGTGTTAAACAAAGTTACCGAAGTCAGCAAATGCCTTGAAGAACTTTCCCGGAGAAATTCTCGGCGGGTTGGTGGATAGTTTCATGGTTGTCATTATAATCAAAAAATTCGATATATTTATTGAAAACATTCAGTACTGTTCAGCAGAACTGCGGCGTTTTAACTTTGAAAAAACTAGACATCGTAGTATTGAAATACTTTTTTTATTCAAAATAATTACAATACAACACGATAATAAGTAATTATAATCACAAGCATACTGCGAATTGTTTAGAAAGTTTTATCCCATAAAAAGTTAATTAATTTAGATAAATCTTACTATTTAATAATAAACTTACTTATTTTGACATTCTACTATTATATGTAGTATATATAGAGAGAGAGTGAGTGTTTTGGTGGATTGTGGCAGGCCTCATCATAGAAAGGTGTAGAGAAAATTTCAGGAAATTGAATGAATTTCATGAAGTAAGAAATGACAGTTTTACAGCTGGTGTTTATTTAGTGCCGTTCTTGTAATACCTAGTGGTTTCATGGTTTGCATTGAAATTATTACAGAAGATGCGATGGACACAGTACGCTATATTATACGATATATTATTCCTTTTTTCCTTACAACTGTTTCGGTATGGTGAAATCCTAAAATAAACTGACTTATAATTGGGAAAAGGTTTTTAATCATTGATTCATCTCTGTTTGCGAGAGCTTTCCATCTCAAGGTCTTTTGGCTTTATTCAAGAGAGCACACCTTCTTAAAACAACGCTAATTTATTGGCCTACGCATAATAGTCTTTTATACCAAGACTTTAGAGAATAATTTTTATACATAATTAAATGGAACTTAATTGTTTTAAAATTTATGTGAAACGTTAAAAAATTTTAGGCGACTCATATCTAGTGTGAAAAGATTTTACCACTATAGGTCGCGGTCCACAGGTGGACCGTGGGCCACTTCGTGAGGAATCCTGAGATAGAACATGAAAATATTCTCAATGTCTATTTTCTTTGCCAGAATTCTCATCTCCAACTTGAAATTGGATCAGAATTATTAGGTAAGTCGCTATAGCTGCAAAAATCTGCAAATTAATCCAATAACAAATCGACTTCAGCCAAGATGTTATATAGTTTTTGTACAATTTAATATTACATTTAATTTCAAATTTTCAGTATCATGCAGTCATAAAATTGTTGTTAAGAAAAGTTACCGAAGTCAGCAAATGCCTATCAAGTCGAAAGAATTGTCCCGGAGAGATTCTGGGTGGGGTTGTAGATAGTTTTATGGTTGTCAAAATAATCTAAAAAACCA
Source organism: Lipothrix lubbocki (assembly GCA_034696945.1). NCBI lineage: Eukaryota > Metazoa > Arthropoda > Collembola > Symphypleona > Sminthuridae > Lipothrix > Lipothrix lubbocki. The sequence goes on from JAQGAK010000999.1 coordinate 7,164, forward strand.
AATTCCTTTTTTGATAACTTGTTCATTTCTTTGATATTAAAATTTAATTTTGCAAAAACTAGACGTGTTTAAAAACAATATTCAAATTATTTTATAAAGTAAATCGTTTTTATAATAAAATAATAATAAACAAATAATTGCTTAAACAATATTGCCTTATTTCATGGCATTTTAAAAAATTTAATCTATATAAAACTTAAAAAATATTTTAGGAAAACTAGGTACATATGTGGTACATTGTACATATAACAGTAGCAAAAACCTTGTTATGAAGACCCAGAGACACCTTGTCCACATCAATGCCGTAAATTTTATTCAAAACCGCACTCACCGCGGTATTAACTGACGAAGCAGATGAGGCCAAACAGAACGTTTGTCTCAAAAACATGCACATGTAACTCATGACCCACACGGTGGTGAAGTAATTAAAGTCGAAAAATATATTGTATATTCCGAAAAAGCAGAGCAACGAGACCATTATGATGGAAAATAAAATTAATAAAACCATTTCAACCGAAAAATGTCTTTCGAATTCCAAAATTAATTCTTCCACAATACCACACGCCCGTACAGAATTTCGAACAAGTGTTTCATTTCTATTATTCTCTGATTGGTATTTGCTGTTTAATTTGTCATCCCCACTTTCACCCGTACCTAAACTTTTCAGAGACGTATTTATCCTTTCAACTGTTGTATGAAGCTCCGCCTCAATTATTCGCAAGCAGATTTCGTACACATTGAGGAAATAAGCTAGGTAAGCGGAGAATACGAAATAAGCGGCAGTGAGCCAAGTCCATACAAACGCTGAAAATGACACTATTACTTTTTCAATAATTAAAATAATAATATTATTGGGACTGGGATTGGAGCTATAAAAAAATGAGTTTGGACTTTGACTTTTCACTACTGCTCCTAATATGGCAAATATTAAACCAAAAATGACTCCTAAAATTGCTACCCTCAACGAACGTAATTTTAAATCATTGAAATATTTATTGTATGGCGAAGATGACAAGCAAAAATCAAATTCGTCGCTTATTGAAGTAAATAAATTTAATCTCTGGTAATTAAATTCCCAGAATTTCAACGTCGACCGGCTTCTGCAAAGTGTTAGGACTCGGAAAAGAATAGAATTAATTGTGAGGGCGATGGTTAATAATATTTGAGCAGTGACTTGAGTTTGACGCAAATTATAATGAATCGTTGATTTAATGTAGTTTACAACATGGTCGGCATTCTGGTGAATCAGTATAATTAGACAAAGTATTGTCCAGAGAAAGCTTATGGAGGTAAGCTTAAGAGTCACCTTGTAATTTGAATTTATTGTGAATGGGAAATATCCGTAGATTCGCAAGCTGTACAGTAGAAATTTTGCATTTTGAAATATTTTCTTTTCGATGGGCAAGCGTATCGGGGGAATTGATATGGATGTGAATAAATTGGTGGTTGATTTTCCCATTACTTATCCTATGGTTTTAGTCGAAATTTCCAACCAAGATCTCGCGTGCTCAACCAAGTAAGCAAAGTTATTTATACTGGCAATCAACACAACCATACAATTATTAAAGATTTGTAATAGCTTATGTCAATTTGATTGATGAACTAAGAATAGTGATACCGATGAGCTCAAAAGCGATAGATAAAATTTCAGCAAGAATAGTATTTGTTTAATTTAGTATTTATTTTGTTCAAAATGGAGGCAAATTAAAATATCATGTAAATATTTAGCGTTTTTGAAACAATTTATTGTTTGACTAGAAGGCAGAATCAATTAGGCTGATTTATTTATTCGTTTGATGTATTGTTGTACTTGTACATACGGCTCTGCTAAGTAAACAAATATTAATTTTCCTAATCGACATCTATTGTTAGCTCTTCGGCTGTAATAGCAGAATTAAAAAATAGACAATATTGATAAAAATATTAAATCTATTTAAAAAACAATGATCTCTATTCTATACTACGAATTAAAACAATTTTATAATTACATACATAGGTAGGTATTGTATTGTTTATTGTTAAGTTTCACGGTGCCCCAAGCGTGAATAATTAATTATGCTTGGGGCAACTGAAGCTTCAAATGTTTTAACTGTTAACGATTTTCAGTCCTAAAATCAAGGATTTCCCTGCTGAAACACATCAAAAGTTCTGGGTGGGAGGATCGCCAATTCGGAATTGCATTAGGATTATAATATACGTTGCTATGGATGCGAGAATCTGCAAAAACAGTACGAAAATGGTGATATCATTTAAAATGGTGTTCAGAATATAATTGTATTACATTATTGTCTGTACGAAATTGCTTACCGATGTCAACAAACTTCGATCAAGTCGAAAGAATTGACCTGGAGAAATGGTAGGCGCGTTTGTGGAAACTTGTATGGACATCATAATAATCTTTAAAAACATTCATCAAAATATTACTTAGTAATACTACCGTACTATTTGTTTTATGAAAACTGTATATTAGAATATAAATACAATAAATAACACCTTGTTTTGCAAAGCCACTGGTAGTTTGTCAAGCTCGATTCGATGTAATTTTCTCGAAACCGCATAAATTGATCTATTTATTGTAGAAGCGCAAGATGCCAAATGGTATGTTTGCCACACGTACATCACCAAGTAAAATACTATCCAAACGACATTCGAGTAATTTTGGGTGATGAAAAGGTAGTAAATCCCAAAGAAACATTGTAAAGAGACCATGAGGAGAGAGAATATAACTTGACTAATGATTTCGACTGCGAAATGCTCTCCGAACTTGACTATCAAGTCCTCCAGTATGCCATACGCTTTAATACAATTCTTGATATGGTTGTCCAAGTAATTTCGATGATCCTCCTGAGTGTTATCAGGTGTTTCCAACAACTGTTCAACCACAATCCCAAGTTCCGCTTCAACAATCCGGAGACAAACGGCGTAAACGGCGAGGAAGAACGTTAGATAAGCCGAAAATACAAAATGAGCTGCGATATACCAAGTCCAGAAGAGACTCGAGTAAATTGAGTACATCGTTTTTAAAATGAAGAAATTATAGGACGTGGTTCCCATTTGTAAATCTAAATCTCTAAAAGTAGCAAGAAAAGCCAGAAAGAGGAATAGCGTAATAAAAATAATTCCTATCATCACAATTCTTTTATAATTAGATTTCAACTTTTTAAATTTATATTCGTGCTTCGACGATGACAAACAAATATCAAAGCTTTCGTTGATACTCGCAAACGCATTTAATTTATTGTAATTGAATTCCCAGAATTTCACAACCGACCGACCTTTGAAAAGCATCAGAAATCGAAAAAACACAGAGTTGACAATAAGTAATGCGGCTAGGCAAGAATATGCAGCTTCTTCTGTGGGGTTTAAATTACGCGTGAATGAAGATTCGGTGTAAAAAACCGCATAATCTATGTTCTTTACTATTAATTGAAGAAGACAATATAATGTCCATAAAAACCATCCGGAGGCTAATTTAAAGATTAATTTGTAATTAGATTCTAGTTTAAAAGGGAAATAACCATAGAAACGAAGGCAATGGAACATAAATTTGAAGTTCTGGTAAAGCTTTTCTTCTATCGGCACTCGAACAGATGGAATGTCCACTGAAGTGAAATGATTTATAGGGCTGGATATCTTCATGATTTTATTTTTATTTAATAATTATTTAATCAATATTTAAACGAAATATTATTTATTATCTTTATTTAAATATTGAAATTTTTTTGCTTCTTATTCGTATTCATCCAAGAAATCAAAAGGTTCAACACGCCTTTTATGATCATTGATGCTGAAGGTTTGAAAATGACTTTACACGATATTAGCTCCTTGTTTGAGGAAAATAATAACAAATTAATGAGGGCAAACTGAATAAACAGGCTAATGCAATTGGATTTTCCCCATCAATATCCATGCCGACACTGCCGACTCCCTCCGGCAACTTGCAGCAAGTGCTAGTATGTACATATTAAAACCACAAAATGCTAGATTCTTTAAATCAATTAAATATTAAACTGAAATGAACCGCCCTATTGACTAAAACCAAATTAAAATCAAACCAAAACAGCAAACGGACTTCCTTGTCTGTGCGATCGATCTTCAATTAAAAAATATGTTTTTATTTTTAAAAAAACAATTATTGACCTGTTTAAACCTGCAAACCAACTTCTTCTGCAAATAGTCGATGAACAAATACGTAGTCATGTACCCAAGGTCCTTTAATGAACTCAACATATTTGTAGTCTTGCGATTCCAAATACAGTCTTGTAGGACTGAACATAGCTGGATCTGGATCGCCTTCTAAAGAAATAACCTGCAAGAAATCAATTAGTGATTAAAAACTAGGAAAGTATTATGGAGCACAATTACTTAAACTATTGTAAGGAAAATATAGTTAATAAAATGCGAGTTACTTTAATGTAAATAAAATTCCAGGGAACTGTTTGCAGTACTTTTAACTCTGCCCCTTCTATATCCAAGCTTAAATAATCCACATTAACGGTCTGACCAAGTGCAGCAAGAATGGAGGCCAAAGGAAAACATTGGGTTTCGAATTCCTCCGCAAATGGGTCCGATCTCCTGTTTTCGGAGTCAAAGGATTGTATGACACTCAGGGCTTCTTGGTTAGTTATGCGTGTCATCTTGATCTAATGCAAATCATTCCAGCAACATTAATTATTTAAGTTAAGAAATAATGTTTGGATATTACAATTGAAATGGGTTTACTTTTCCCGGGAAAGGGTCTACAGCCAAGCAAACGTTAACGGTCCAGGCTTTGCGATTCCGCGACATTACAAGCTCGTAATTGTTGGGATCAGCTTCAATCAACAGTCCTGTCCAGCCATAATCTTGCTCTAAATGTAAAGTATTTGAGATCGAGACGCCGTCGAAGGCACCACATTCAATGAAGAACCCATTTTTCTGTTTACACAAATTTGTCGTTACTTAATGCGCAAAATAAAGTAACTACGATAGTAAATGTATGTGCGCCTAATAAAAATGAACAGTAGAAAAGTAATTGACTACATCACTAAATCTGGGAGTATACTTTGTCTGTGTTTTGCTTACGACTAGTAAAAAAAATATCGCAAGTATGGGCATAAGTACCTTTTTATTCAAAATGTTTAAAACGGAATCATGAAGTTTCTTAACAGCCCAATCATCGACGTTTGTCCAGACGTTGTGTGTGATATTGTAATCAAGTTCCGATGGTGGTCGAAGCCATTTATTTTTAAGTTCATTCACGATCGTCAAATCAGTTTGTGATTGCATGGACCTGACCATGTCGATATTAAGCTTTGGTGGGTTGTCGGTTGATGGTTCAACTGGTGAGGCTTCTTTAACATGGTTTGAAGGTTGATTAACAAAAGCATACTAATACGAATGTAATTAACTACAATATAATTCCAAATTATTAGAATGCTGTTAAAATATTTACGTGGAGGCTCGTCTATAATTGGACAAATTATTTCCGGGCATTCTGGACAAATACTTGAATCAACTGCGGGAACGGTACCTGTCGCACTTAGCTCTTCCGGACCTTTCAATGTGATTACATAAGTTTTTTTGGAAAAAATTAAGAGCGCGACCAGTAAGCCGAGTGCGATCCATACAGACTTAGAACAAAGAAATCTTCGGCAATTCTCACTTGACATGATAATCCGTTTCCTAAATAATTATAAATCGTAGAGGGGTTTGGACTATTTAATAAATGAAACTGAATACGTTCAGTCAACCTATTCTACTGATAGTAATATCTAATTATTAAAAAACTATTTTTCCTGAAAGGTGAAAAAGACTGATGTTATTCATATGATTAGTAATATATGTACTTTGCTTAGCTTGAAACCTCTGTATCCCGAAAAACCTACTTGATAGAAGTAATAGAATAGACGTACCTTAATTCTCTCCTTTGTTGCTAAATATATTACAAGAACAAAAATGGAATAATGATTTGAATTATTCAACGGATTGAACGGTTTAATTCCAACAGGAAAACACCAAGTACCGGAAAAGAATTAATCTGTCGATGCAGAAGTTGCTATAAATTAAGACAACATTGTTAAGCGTTTTGTCAGCTTATTACTTTGACGCTTATGCGGTTTAAAAACTTCCTCGGAATCAGACGGAGCATGTTTTTACTGCACTGAAGTTTTTTTTACAGTATATAATATTTTTTCAGGTGGAATGACCTTATGCATATTGACTTTAATATACGCAAATGTAGCAGTTATGTATTTAACATTAATTATTTGATCATAACGGAATAGTAGATATTTAAGGAAGTATTAAAATGACTTGTATGAGTTTGACTTGTCTGAGGACATGACATGACCTGTTGATTAATTATCATAAATACCCATAATAATCAGAGTTAGATGACTTTTCCCGTGCAAAGTATGGCCTTAAATCTAGTTAGAAACTATTAGTACTTCGAAAATTGATATTTTATTACTTTCAAAGGTACTGACTGGCACATATTAGCTTTCTCAGGCAAAGTTCTAAATTATAAGTTATTCTAAGTATATAGTTTGCATATACATGGAAATGTATAACAATTGAAAATACTGCCGTTTGTGCGATCAAAAAAGCCGAAACAAATTCTTAATGCGCTACCACAATTTTGTAATTTAACTTTGTAAATTGCTTAGCCTAAGCTGACCATTTGCAAATTCTTAAAATACAGTACACCATGTTTCAAAATTCATGTATGTAAAATACATAGATGTGTTTAGCCCTTCTTGAACCGAGCCCATTGCTACACGTTTTTTCAGTTTTGGCTACCTAGAATTGCGTGTATATGTGAATTGGCCTTCGTTTCTGCAAAGAAAAGTATATGAACGCCCTTTCAAAGATTCTAATAAAAAGGGTCATTTTCAAATTTTGCTTCTAAAACCGGCAACGGCAATATTTTGGAAATATGGATTTAGAAACCAAAATTTTAAAACGTCTCTTTTTCCTTCATTTTTTTCTCTTTTTGAAAACCTTGTTCAGTTTTGTAAGGTTTTTAAAATTTGTAGCATTTTTTCACCTTAAAATTTTGCCAAAGGTGTATTTCAGAATTTACGTGTCTATTGTTCATTCACCTTTGCCCCTTCGCGCTTTTTGTTAACAATTACTCAATGTTCTTTTTATTTGCGCTATATTTCGCGCTTTTTATCGACTTGATTGCGGTTTTTACCGACAATATTTTAGGGTTTTCCCATTTTTAGAAGCTTTTCAGTATCACAGGTATGTATGTAATTTAAACATTTTAAAAAATTTATTTTTCAGTCTAAAGTGTAGTAGGATTTCGCGGATTATTTTTACGGGATTTCGTATTTTATATGATATTTTAGACTTTCATATTGAGAATCCCTTGGAAAATGCAATTCTAAACGCAACATGTAGGTATGTACTGGTTGTAAACGCTGAGGCACAATCGACTCATTGAACTCTACAGTATATTAGCTTTACTTTTTATTATTAGCCAATCTTGTTTAATCATCTCCATTCAGATGTTATTGAGTGGGAATGGCAGGAGCAGCAGTAATAAATTAACAACACCAATAAAACCGTTGTTGTAGTACGTAATAATTTATTACACTGAAAAGTGCCAACATGAGTTTAGTTGTTCATTTGTTTAACAGTCATGTACTAATTCTAGAACCGCCAGCAAATTTTAGTGGAAAGCTGCGGATGTACATAATTTTAGAACACTTTGTCAAACACCAGAGTTCTTTATCGATATTTAAATTTAAATGCGTCACTTTTGAACTGGTTTCTTTCGAAATCCGCTTTTGGTGTAACATGATTTAATCTGGAATACACAGACGGAAAGTTTGAAGATTCGGTAACCAAGGTAAAATACAATTTGTAGAAAAAACAGGTCCGGCCGTACAAGTTATTGAACTCTTGAATTAGCCCTGAAGATGATTACTGTTCTGTAATTGAAAGCTTGGCAATAAATCCTGAATCTTTAGCTATATTAACCACGTATTCCAATAATTAAAAATGAGAAATACGTTATTGAAAGCTAATTTCACATAAATACATATATGTATATTCTTACAATTTTGTTGCGGGCATTAATAAAACTACAAATTAACACCACGCCCAACTTTAGAATATACAAGACGTTGAATTTTGTTCTTTATTTTTTCTAATTAAATTACTGCTAGCATCTTAATGCATATGTTTTCATAAAATGGCAATGCATATTGGTTTTTGTTCACAAAATATATGGAATGTTCCTCAAAGGTCTATAATCATTGCTTTCGCATACATATGATAAATACATATTTATTCATCTTGGCTGCCTCCCGATACTTGTAGCAGCACGATTTCCGTAGTAAAAATGAAATGGACAAAATTTATTATAAATGACTTTGTCAGCGTGAAGTATTTCATGCCCGTCAGGCCGATGGGCTTAGAGACCAATTGCTCCAAACGCGAGATCTAAAACGCCCCATTATAATTATAATTGTTAATTATTTCAATTAATTAAATTTGTTTTGTTAGTACAAAAAAATCCATAAAATTAGCAGTAACAATAATATGTGCCATGTTACTTCCCAGCTGAATTCAGAATCCTTTGGAGTTTTCTGCAGCTGTAACCAAATTTGTTTGGAGCTTTCAGGAATTTTTGCGGCATGAACGCAAATGAGCAAGTATCTTGCAATTAAATGCAACAGTCCCCAGAAACCGTACAAAGTATTGACGACAGAATCGCTTTGTTTTCCAATTAGTATAAAGATCTAAAATATATGTACATACATATATACAAACAGCGGTATTTTAACCTTAATTTAAAATTTCCTTAAAGATTTTCAAATAAATTCAGTTATAAATGATTATTGAATAAATAATTTAAAATAATTATTCATTAAATTTCAGAAATTTAACCCACCAAGTATGAAATCCAATACAATGCCATACCCATCGAGCAGAAAATATGAATTGACAGGTACTCTTCAACTTTTTCTACCAACTCCATGAGTACAAGGTAATCCTTGTGTACTTTCCCCCAGTTAATGCCTTAGAACAAATGAAGAATTGTTAATTAATTACATTTTCCCAACAATAATTCAATTCAATAAACTTATTGGAAATTGCATCTAAGCTCTAAAAGGTTAACTTTTAAAGTCAGACTCTCCACTCGGTTGATTCTTTACTGCCAGCACCATGGAATGAAATTTCCATGCTAATGCTAAACATATGGCAATGGTAACCAAGCTGCTTATGTTAATGACATAGACCGTGAATTTCGAGGTGTAAAAGAAACATGCAGTTAAAATGGGAGTATACGGGATATATTTGGACATGAGGCGGTGCTCAAAATTGTAATATCCTTCAAGAAATGAGATATTATAGTTGTTTTCTGTAATAAAAAGAATTTAACCTATTAGCAAATTAAGCATATGTAAGCATGTATAGTAATCAAAATACCATTTGGTATCCACGACCATAACGGAGGTCCAATGTATTATTTTACCTTCAAACCAAAGAAATCGGACGGTATACAATACATTTTCCAAAATGGCCGACACCATCGTCACCACCACTATCGTATTAATTTTGAAGCTTAGGTTCTTGTCCACTTCCACCGCAAGTTCCAATTTCTCGCAAGAACTGCGCCAGAACTGCATCAATTTGCAGAACTTCTTGCCATTCCAGACGAAATGGCATACACTACAACAACAAAATACAATGCATCCAAGTTCATATTAGTTGAAATTAAAGAACAATTTTAAAATCGGATTAATTTATACATACACAATAATAGCCAATATCTCTATTATAGTTTGATGACATATAACATGTGCTTTGTCAGGAGGATTCATGGACCCAAAAATATTTAGTGAGAGAATGCTAGCAAATATTGTCATGACCAGCAGACCCCGACAGATTAATATAGCTGATATGATCAGTATTATTGCCGTCCATACTGAGCAGGTTCTGCAAATATTATAATAAATGAATAAAATATTATTATTATAAATCATTGCCTTTACCATTTATTATTAATATTTAAATTATTGTTTTTAAATTTGATGGTGTAAAACCTTGACGTTGGCAATACATCATCACCAAGCGTGACAACATTCTCAATTGTTGAACACCCCAATATTCGAGCAAAAATCAACAATGGCCTCAGGCAAAGAAACAAATCATCCGCTGGGAGGAGAGGTTTCTTTTTCAAACCTTGAACTTGGCTTGCTATTATTGAAATTGGTTTTTGCAGCATGATTGTGCTGTTGCAACGACAACGACAGTAATGTGGTTGTCTGCAATTGTCTGCAGCAAGAACGAGACATGCAAAGTCAAACTGAACGACGAAACAAAATGAAAAAAAGACTGGTAAATAAATTATTTTTATTTAATTTGTGAAAAGTAATTTCATTTGCAATATTGATATTTAGTTACAACAATCCTATTGGTAATTCACCAATCAACTTAAATAATTTTCCCATGTAATATTTGTTGAAAGCAAATACATTTTGTCCACCAAATAACGATTTTTAACTTCAATTTCGACACATGAAAAAATTTTGGCAAACATTTAGTGCACATATATAAAATTTACCGATATTATACCAACATATTTCTTTTATCTCCTTATGCCGAAATATGTCTCACCAGTCAAGTGTATTTACATAAATTATAATAATCATATTCCGGAACGCATAAACAGTTATTAAAGGACATATTTGATGATTAATTTCATTTTATTCATACTAATTTCATTCCAAGCTTTTCACGTTAATGAATTATTACTTTTTGTTGTTGCATACCGTATTTAGTAATTTTGCGTACGTACATTGAAATTTTAAATTGTATTGAATTTAGAATTATATATGTGTGTATTACGTAGCTATCCATTATCACTCCCTCCGGAGACTTGCAATAGCACAATTTCAGTTGCAAAAACAAAGTTAATGAACTTGAGAAAAAATGACCTCGAAAGTGTGAAGAATTTCAAGCCCGTTAGCCCGATCGGTTTTGAAACTAGTTGTTCCAAGCGAGAGATCTGGTGGACAACAAAAATATAGTATATGTTATTTGATTGTATTAAAATTTATTTGTTTTGTCTCACATTTATGTTTGTAGTATATTAGTCGGAACAACTATAATAATTGGTATAATTATTGTAGTATATAGTAATTATTCTGTGAAGAAATAAAATCTCTTATGGATTTAATAAGTTTAAATTAAATTTTTACTTAAAACTCCTTACATCCCAACTAAACTCAGAATCCTTCGGAGTTTTCTGCAGCAGCGACCAAATGTTTTTCGAACATTCGGGGATTTCCCCCGCAGGTAGGCAGATTAGCAAGGTTCTTGCAACTAAATGAAGCAGTCCCCAGAATCCGTACAAGGTGTTCACAGTGGAATCACTTGAACTTCCAATTAATATAAAGATCTAATATGGGCGAACAATGATCGATAACATAATAATTAATTAAATAATTTTACTTTCATTTATATGTATGTATTGTTTTATAATCTAATGTAAAAATTGTGAAGCAATTTTTCGACGTAATTTTGTACGAATTTTAATTAAATACGAGCTTAATTTAAACCAGTTTTTGAAAAAATGTATAAAACAAACCAAGCTGCATATCCAATACAAGGCAAAGCCAATAGAGCCAAAAATTTGCAAGGATAAGTAATCTTCAGCTGTTTCAACTAGCTCGAAGAGGACCAGGTAATCTTGACGGACCATTTCCCAATTAACTTCTACAAAAAAATTTGATATATCATATATATGCCTATAGGCAAATAATACTTTACAATATACCAGTTTGTAGCAATTTTAAAAAAATTTAGTTACGAATTTTAAAAAAATTTAGTTACGAATTTTAAAAAAATTATTGCTTATACTCGGGTGCTGGCTCTTCACTGCTGACAAAAAAGTATTAAATTTCACTGCGAGAGCTAAACATATTGATATCGTAATCAGGCTGATGATGTTAATAACATAAACAGAAACTTTCGAAGTGTAAAAGAGGCAGGCGGATAGGATCGGATTGTATGGAATGTATTTCGACAGTAATGTATGTTGATAGATGTAATGGCCTTCAAGGAAAGACTTGCTCTTGTTGTTTTCTATAATGAATTTTGCGTTATAAATAAAATATATTTTATATATAATATTTATATATAGATGTTGCAGGAATTATCTCTATATGTAAAGTCGATATTACCTTTAAACCAAAGAAATCGAATGGTGTACAAAGTGTTTTCTGAAATGGCTGACACCATCGTCACCGCCGCAATCAAATTGATTATCCATTTTAGATTCTTGTTAACGGCTACCGGAAGTTGCAATTGGTTAGAAGATGTTCGCCAGACCGCCATTAGCTTGCAGAACTTGTCGCCATTCCAAACGAAATGCAATATCCTGATATCAAACATGTATATACATAAGCCGTAGAAAATTTATTTTTTAATTATTAATACACTGGAGACTCGCTATAACGGTCCTCTCTATAATTAGGGATTCCCTTTAACCCCAGCAGTTTGTTTGCCGTAGAATGAGATTTTGTCTATTGCAAGAGAACTTCTTTATAGTGAACAATTTTTTCAGCTTTATGGAATGCCGTTATAAAGAGTCCACTAAATAATTACGATTCAATAAAACTAACATGACGATACACAAAATGTCCGTTAGAGTTTGATGAAAAATAACATGAGTTTTCTCCGAAGTGCTCATGGTTCCAAAAACGTTTTTTGAAAGAACGCAACCAAATAGTACCGCTATCAAGATTCCCCGGCACGCAAAAAGAATCCCAATGCCATGGATAACGATGGTCCATGGAGAAGATCTGCTGTAATGTTTAAATTATTAAGCAAATTATAATAATTTATTTTTGCGAATAAAGATAGGTTTAGTTTTAAATTCCAAAACTGCTTGAACGTTTTGTTAAAAAAAACCTGAATTTCGGCAACGATCCACTAGCGTTACTGAAAACATTCTCAATCGTTGAGCAGCCTATTATTCGGGCAAAGATCAAAAGTGGCCTTAGGCAAACGAATATATCATCGCCGGGAACAGGTAGTTCAGTATTGAAAGGTAGGATTTGTGAGCTGCTTTCTTTTCGAAAATTTTTCGAGAAAATGCTTTTCGGGAATAGCATGGTAAATTAAGCAATATATGCACCTCTACAAAAGCTAAAACGCAATGCGAATGATCTGACACACATAATGATACTAAAAGTGTTTTTTGTAGCCAATTTCTCATAAAATATAGCACAAATATTCAATTTAACGTTATTTATTTTCTGGATGGGTAGCTTTCAATTTTGTAAGTGCTTTTCGATATTTAGGAGAAAATTAGAGTAAACAAATTAGCTCAAATTTTTGTTACAAAAATAAAGTTTATTGCTAAAACTCACATATTGGCACCTTTTTAAAATGAGGACAAAATTATTATTTACATAATCAACTTCGGAAAATTGACACAATTTCTTCCACAGCAGGCAAAGGGTTATTCATATGAAAGTAATGACCACCGGTAGTCGGGACCAGCCGAAAATCAGACGAATTTTGTCTATAAACCTCAATACCTTTCTGAACTAATTCCGTAGGTTCGTAATCCGGGTTGTCTTTGGCTTTCAATAACAAAACTGGACACTTAATCCTTTGAAGAAATGTGTAACTCTCTTCGTGGGTGTATCGAATCATATCAAACAAGCTTGCCATGAAGTCTCTGTTATATTGCCATTTGTCTTTCGCACCGAGCTGTGTTGCTCCACGAACCTGCAATTTTAATTGTAACGGTATCATTACATCAAAAAAAATTAAATAAATAGGCAAAAGTTTAGAATGACAATGGAGTTAATCCAAATAAAACTAATTTCAGAAAGGATAATAAATCCCACAATAAAATTATTTACCAATAAAATTTTAGCAGCTTCTTCCGACAATGGATGTCTGTATCCGCCCTGCGTTTGTTTCACTGCCTCGTTGTATGTGACAGCAGGCGCTTCGAATTTCCTTTTTCTCTCCAATGCCAACTGCTTATCTAATCTCATGGACAACCATTCGTGATGTTTTTCCAAAGGAATTGAAATCGGCTTTACCAGATCTAATAACACAAGTCTTTTTATCTGAAATGAACGAGAATAATACAATTTATATTTATTTATTAATTTTATAATTTATATTTTTAATTAATCTTATTTTGAATTTACGATACTGTGTGTTTAGTACAGAATTTTTTCATTCATCCTAACGGTCCTAATCCTAAAACAATACAATTTTAATTAACACACACCTCACTTTGGTAAATTGCGGAATAAAGTTGACTCGAAATAGCTCCCATGCTGTGACCGATGAGTGAGTACTGATCCCATTTCAAGTGCTTCACTACTCGGCGTATTGACAAAACGAACCCCTTCGTAAAAAACGGGAATTTTTCAATAAAGCTCATCTTTTGGAAATAACTTATAATTGAATATAATTACATCAGATAACAGCATAATTAATATTTTAAATTAATTTTCTTTACTCACCATTAAATTGTACGTGCTACCAGGGAGTAAATGAGAGCTGAGTCCATGACCCGGGAGGTCAATTGCTACCAAGCGTAAGGATTCCGGTAACAAAGGAGCCAATATGTCATAAGACCCGGCATTGTCTAGCCAACCGTGAATTAGCAGGACCGGCTGCCCGTTCTTGTTTCCTCTTGCTTTACCTATACAAATTAGAAGGCTAAAATTAAAATATTTCATTTACAAGAAAGTTCAATAAATTACTTACATGCCTACTTCAAATTCTTCAAAATTAATGCACATACAACGTACTACAGAGACCATATCTGTTATCACAATATTAAATAAATAATATATAAATAATAATAATAAATAAATAAATAAATAATAAAACTAATTAATTAATTAACATAATTAGTTGAAAGTATAATAAGCTTGTTTGCCTGCAATATGTCCCCAAGGAACAGGAATAGAAAATTCCTCCCAGTGATTACAATTTAACCGTACATTCGTATTATGAATACTTCTGACCAGATTCAATTCTTTAATTTTATTTTTATTATTGATTGAATTTAATGAACTTGAGCAGCTAACTTTTGCAAAGCTGTATAAAGCGCTTTTGAAGTTACAATTTCCATTTAATATTTTGGAGCACAACATTTTTTTCTACAAAATACCTGCACATATATTACAATATAATGATATATGGGAAATATATAATTTTTAATTGTATTTGTACATGCTAATTTTGATGTAATTTATTATCCGCACGTACGGTGAGGTGAGCCACAGATTTTTGGACTTTCAACTTTGGCACATCTCGTATATGATTCGTACTATTTCGTATGTATATTTTTTGCATATGGGAAAAAGTGTCTCATATTTCGTGCGCGCTAGTCTATTGGACCTACATTTCAAGCATCTCTTGTTCATTTCAACATTGTTTATGCTTTGCCCCTTTTCTTTTTCGTATATGTCCATTGTCCATATATTGTCCATATACAGATACCTAGTATCTTTCTCTCAATTAATGTAGTTGTTATTGTTATTAGGTAATTAAACGGAGTTATAATTATTACGTTTATTACGTTTTTAAAAATATTGCTACCCTAATAAAACCGTTTTAGATTTTCAGAAAAAGTTTCATTACTAAACAAACACAAACGATGAGAAGTACCTAAATAAATTTTGAATATGATCGTTGAAGAGAAGAATTAATAATTATAACTATCTCCACAGCTGCTAAAATCCAGTAAGAATCACTACAGCTCCCGAATATTATTTTTAAAGTTTGGAATGCAACAGTGACTATACCGTCTATTTACCATTGCAAAAACACACATCGTCGGTTAAACATGAAAAGGTGCTAAAATTTTCGTAACTCTTAAAAGCTATAATAGCACATTTTCACGTTTAGCCGACGATATGCAGGAGAAACTGCTGGAATATTTTCCCTTTCTACTATAAGCATGACTTACCAGTAGTTTTCCAAAGCAGCACGGGGGTGTCGCTTGCCGTATAAATACGCTATACTCATGACAATGTAAACACGCAGGTCATTGTTTTAAACGACGTTGTCAATTTTGCCTTCGAACATTTGTTAACAATCTTGTGTAACCATATTCATTCTTGTTTTTTTGGTCAATAGAGATTGTTACGTTTGCCTTGTCAACAACGATAATATTTGAGATATTTGCTTTAGTATTAGCTGTTAGTAACGTGTTAGTCTTTTTCATTTCTAATACAAGGATGATTTATAATTGCTTCATATTAATATATGATATATACACATAATGCCTACTATAATAATTTATTATAACCTATATTATCAATTTTATGTATTGCCTGTATACACACTACGTTTTGTTTCATCAATTCAATATTCAATGTTACAGGTTGTACTGTACTTGTTTCTTTTTCCCTAGAACGTTATCTCCTAAAGATATTTTGTAGACAGCTGATGTGATGATGACTCGCTTCTCGCTTCTATATAGATTCTACTAAGTATGTATACATCGTGACAAAAAATCACTAGATAACTTAAAGTTTCTTAAAGCTAATCTAAGAATATTATATCTATTATAAGATAATGTGGCTATATAGACCCTGACGGAGTCTATATCTGTATATAAATATAGCTATACGCATTAACTATATACATGTTAAATATAATAATAACTTAAATAATATTATTGTACATAGCTGTCGACACTGCCCCCGCCCTTTCATTTATAAATAAAAGCTTAAATCCGCTTCTCGCCTGATACATTTTCCGTCAGTCACAAGTTTTATAATTACTACGATTTCCAACATCATCTGGAAATCATCAGCTGGCATTATTTTATTGTTAGTACTGTCCTCCTTAATTGTCAGGAACAAGTAAAAGCATCAATACTACCTAATTTAATACATTAATACATTCTGAATATTTCGTGAAAACGTTATGGCACCGCAATATACTTTGACCTACGCCAATGGCCGCGGTTTGGCTGAACCCATTAGACTGCTCCTTGCCCATGCAAATATCGAGTACGTGGACAAGCGGATTGACATGCAGACGGAGTGGCCAAGTCTGAAGCCAAGTAAGAATCTGCTTTCTGCATGTAGTTTAGTATTCTTAAACTTAAAATATAATATTAGAGGTGTCAAATATATACGAAGTAATTTTGACATTTTATTATTTTGATTATGTGTCGCCACAGATACATTTGGGAAAGTTCCAATCCTCCAACATGGAGATTTCAGCCTTAGCCAATCACATGCCATACTTCGGTACTTAGCTCGGCGACATGGCTACGCTGGAGATTCTGGCAAGGAGAGCGCCGAGATGGACGAACTTGTTGGAACAATGAGTGACTTACGGCAGGGTAAGTTCTAGTATTAGATATTTTCCCTAATATTGAGTATTCTTAAGGAATGATTAATTTTATGCCACTACAATTTTCACTAATTATGATGTATCATATAGAATCCTTAGCTGTGGTATTCGAGAAGGACCCTGTTCAGAAGCAAATTCGAGAGAAAAAGCTGAAGGAAGAAATATTTCCTTACTACTTAGCTAAATTCAACAAGCGTTTGGGAACCACTCAGAAGTATTTTGTGAGTAATAAGATATCCTATGCGGACTTCGTCATCGCCAACTACTTCGATAAGCATTGTCAAGACTTATTGGAGGACTTTCCGGCTTTGAAAGCGCATTGTAAAACTGTTCTTGAAGCACCTGGAGTGAAGGAATGGATTGCTCGACGACCAGTTACGGATTTCTAATACAGTATATAATACTGTGCTTACTGATGAAATATGATACATGCAACTGCGCATGCGAATAGTACGATGGTGTGTTCCATTTAGAAGCCGCAATAGGGCTTATCTTTTTATTTACTTATTTTATTTAAATTCTGTTCAATGTAAATTTGCAAGCGCAACATGAATTATGTACAATTAAAAAAAATCCTACCAGAAATGTTCTTAAATGTAAGAAAATGGAGGAATTCCTTTCCAACTAGTTATTTAATTGTATCCGAATCGTTTTCATCCGATTCCGAAGAAGTAGAGATGGATTCGTCAACAACTTTCCGTTTCTTTGGAGGAGGTGGCTTGATCCCTTGGTGAACTTGCTTAATATGTCTGGTCAGCAGAAATTTCACACCAAAAGTCCACTCACATTGGTCGCAAGCGAAAGGCCGAATCTTCGCATGAACACTTGCTACATGTGTTTTTAACACGTTCCCATACCTAAATTTTTTACCGCAAGTGTCGCATTTATAAGGTTTTTCGCCAGTATGAGTTCTCATATGATTTCGCAACTGTTCGTTGGTGGAAAATTTTCTTCCACATCGATCACACTGAACTTTAGGCTCATTTTGATGTAACTTTAGATGCAATTTCAAATGCGAATGGTGCTTGAACTCTTTTCCACAAATATCACAAATGCACTTGTCGGAGTCCTTTGGGTGTGTCTGAGCAAGGTGTATGCCTACATTCTTCTTGTATTCTCCGCATACTGGACATGTCCCACCATAAGAATCTTAATAAATATGTAACAATTTAAACCGTTATAAATCACATGATAAATAAATAAAATGAATAAACGAGGGGTTTGCACATATTTATAAATTACCCAGGTGAAAATAGCGTATGTGCTGCAGGATTTTTGACCCATTTTTTGATTTAGAAAAAAATTTGTCACAGGAAACACACATATAACCTCCATCGACTTCAGTGAATTTAAATCCACTCATCATAAATGTCCGAGTCGCTTCATCCAGTAAAACCAAATCGCCATCAGTTACTGTTAAAACATTTAAATAAAATGATTTATGTTGCGCAATGGAAAATAAATTAATGTGTTTACATTTTAGTTTTGTACCTGTATGAAATTTTGCTACATGGTTTTTAATTTTTGTATTGAGTTCACCGGTTGCTCTTGCTTTGTAATCACATTGTAAACATCTGAGCTCGCCTTGAGTCACAAGCATCTGGACATCGCAGCATTCATAAGTGTTTTTATTAATCCTATTCACCTTGCAGGGTTTGAGAGAGTCTTTGGAATAGTTGTTATGGTGGCGCACAATCTTAATCTTCCCAGAATTTTGAAATGTCGTTACAGTCGATGTCGATTGAGAGTTGCTTTGTGCAATTGGAGATTGCTTGTTAGAACTTAATTCGGTATAATCGTCCGGTTCTTCCCCTTCGCAAATTTTCATATGCCTATCCAACCACCGTTCTGACTGAAGCTTCGATCCACATCTGTTACACTGAAACTCAGGATTTCTTTTGGAATCTTTCTCATGAAATGATTTATGAAGTTTTAAATAAAATTGACTTTTGAAATTCCTCCCACAAATATCACATATAAACGTATCAAAGTCCTTATTATGTTTCTCAGCAAGGTGATCCTTTAAATTTTTCTTAAATTCTCCACATATTAGACACTTCCCAGCATCAGAACCTTCATCAATTTTTACCGTTTTTATACATTATATATTATTATAATTGCACGTATCGTAAGCCAAAGTTATTTAAAAATTACCTAGATGAACAAAACGAATGTGTTCCCGGATTGGATTTAAACCTCTATTTCTCTTTGCAGAACAAAATATTCCACAGGTAGCACACAAATGGCTTCCCTCAACTTCGGTGAATTTATATCCATCCACCATAAAAGTCCTACTCTCTCCATCCAATACAGAAATGTCACCATCGTTCGCTAATTATTATTGATAAAAGGGCATACAGTTTTTACACATTATTATTCAACATGCCGCCAATGGAGATGCAAAGTGGGCTACCTTCATGCGAATCTAAAATGCAAGATGAGATCAAGATTAATTCAGTGCCAAGATTCTGTCGTTTAAATTGCATTAAAACTGAAAACGGAGGGAGCTTTTGTAGTTAAAATGTCAACTGTAAGGAAATTGTAAATTACTTGCTTTAAGCCCGTCTTACTCACGAGAAAAATTGGATTGATTGGTTGTAACGTCGTAGTGGGAACGAACACAAAGATTTTAGTGCGACTATAGTCGGTAGGAAGACAGTAATCCCATACGGTATTGCATTAAAATTTAAAATTATGGTGGATACTATACCACTTGTAGTGAAGTAGTCCACTTTGTATCTCCATGATAGTACATATATCGTTAAAGAACATGTTTCATTACAATAACATAAACACATAATTACTTCAGTATAAAAACAAAAACTCATACCTGTATGAAAATTTATAACATGCTGTTCAATGTTGCGAATAAGGTCATTCCCTCGTGATTTTTTGTAATAATAATTACACACCTTACACACGAGCTTATTATCAGTGACAACCATCTGAACACCGCCGCATTCATAGGTGTTTTTTGCTATCTGATTTACCGTAGATGGTTCAACGAGTGTTTTGGAATGCGTTTTGGTCCGACGTACTACTTCCAACTCTCCCGTAGCTGGAAATGTTGTGCTACTCATTGCTATTGTTGATGGAGGGCTTTTAGTTAATTTCGATTTTGATTGTTGATCAGATCGTGAGTTTGGCTCGTTATGTTGATTGATGTCGATATTATTTCCTGAATTCTTTATTTCATCTTCACCCTCTGTTCCTCCAGTTGTGTTATTTCTCCAGTTATTATTACTTCCATCGTCTGAAACTGGGTCATTTCCTCGACTTTCACATTCCCCGGTAACGGTAATACTATTCATTTCTTCCCCATCAGGGGCAGCTGGACTACTTAAAGGATCAAAGCCATCGACAGGCGAATCCGTTTCGTCGCTTTCATATTCATGTGGATTGCTTTCAGGAATATTTGTTGACCTTTGATTTCTTTCCTCATTCACTGATACTGTAGTTGGACCAATAGGCTCAAGGTATATAACATCATCCGAAATTGAGCAATATCTTACGGATTCACTATTACCAGTTGAAATTTCGTGAGATCGTTCACTTTGGCAGTCTTTTAGCAACACTTTGGCGTCAAAACCTGTACATAAACAAAATGAATCAAAATAACTTTCTAAAGAAATTATTTATAATGTAAATCATTGTGGATTAAGTAAATATGTATAATCTAAAAATTTTATTGAATCTTACGTGTGGTAATCATCCTACTGATACGATCATATTTATTGGATTTATGACTCGTTATTTTACCATTTTTGGCATCCGCGTTTAAAAAAGTAGCTTGCCAACCTGTATTACTTTCATGGGATTTTTTGGATTCAATAGCTGTCGCCGAAAGTACCGCGACAACTTTATTTATCTGCTGGTGAATTAATTTAAGTTGATCGTATAATTTGCACAACCTGGCTATGTGAATGCAGCAGGCTCGACAAAACGGAAACTGTTCCTTTTTAAAATTCCAGTCGTCAATTGGGATTTTAATTTGCAGGACAAAGCACAATGTGTTGAACATCATTGATAAGACTTTTGCTCCTTTTTTATTACGATTTCCCTTGATTCCGTCGTCAGATTTAATTGCCTTGCGGCAGAAAAGGCAAGATTCTAACTCAACTTGCATTTTTGATCTTGTATTTTAATTGATTGTTGATGCTAATATTGAATGTGTGAAATAGTGTTGCTTTAATAAAAATTATTCCGGAGATATATATGGCTTCAATTATTTATGCACTGAATGAACTTTTCTTCATTTGTAAATGAATTAATATACATGTTGCACGAAAAAGGTAAAAAAGGTAAAAATTTATAAATAATCAGAAGTGAAAGAGTTTTTATTTACAATAGAGAAATACTGCCATTGGTATGTTTGCTGTCAATCTAAGTCTGTGCCTTATGCTGTCTATACGTGGAACCTAACACTTTAAATACATCAAAACAAAATGAAATATATTTTTAGAATTTGATATTTATTATATTATTGCTTTTTTAGGCTAATATGTAGGTACATTTCTTAATGGTTTAGAAAATATAATAATAATAATAGGATTTATTACGATCGATTTAGCATAAGCCCTTACAATCGGAGTTTAGAAAATATGGTTGTCCTTAATATTCCCGTGAAATAAAAATGAAATATCTTGAAAGTCTTGCTTGCCCATTTTGTGGTGGACAATAATATTTTAGGAATCTTATCCAGTATATGAATTTGGCGCCGAAAGTATCATACACGGACATCATATTAAAGAGATGTCAACCAAACATTTTTTAATAAAATGGCAAACAAACAGCAATAAGTAAATAGATAATTTTAATATACGGTCATTATTTTCTTGTTTAATCTATTGGAAAAGTGAGCTGTCAGCCACTGTTAAATAAATACAAATAAATAAAATAACCGCATGCCCAATCAAATGGCATTAGAGAGAGAGAGAGAGAGAAAGAGCTTCCCATTCCTGCAATAAAGATTTGTGATGGATCAGATGGGAAGACACTCTGATAAACTCAAGCGCTGCCCATTTGAACACAACATATTCGAGTGATTTCTTCAGAGTTCAACACTAAAAAATAATTGTGAATCCAACTTTCCATTTAAGATTTTTAGTCGCAGTCAAGCCATTTGGCATTCACGTTGCGATTTGGATTGGGAACTACATCAACCCTTTAAGTCAGTTATTTATACTTTAAATTTATTACTGAATTGGATGATATGCCACAATCATCATTTTTCTTCACATTCATATGCATATTATCCTGTGTACAAATACAAACATTGGAGTTTGACTTCATTGCAGGTACCTACCAGCATTTCTTGATCAGCTACACTGCCTGCCACGGAAGTACAAGAAGTGACCAGAGTGTAAGGAAAAATATTTTTTATTGTGTGGAAGAGTCACTTTTATGCTAGTTACAGTGGATTTAAGGATGTTTTGCTATGTATTACATCTTAAATGGGATTTTTATTGGAATAAATTGTAGAAATAATGTCACCAATCAAACGTTTACGAATAACAGCCAGAGTCGTAACATCACCGCATTGACGGCTGTCGGAAAACACCTCGTTTCCGGAAGTTCCCATATGAAATAATTAGTCTTGTTAACATGTACGCTCGAGTGGAACGTGATTGTCTTCAGAATCGGAATCAACGGTAAATTACTAGAGCAACCAGAGTTTTTGCAACATTTTTGAAGAAATCTTTAATAGGTTGTCGCTGAAGAGGCAAATATGAATAACTTATACAGCAAGCTCAAAAGCAAATATGATTATCAAACACGATTGAAACAGTGGGTATTTTACGACCTACCCAGTGCGTAACATTTTACGTAGCAGGACAATTTTTTAACTAAAGGGCACATTTATTTAACCGGATGGCACATTTTTAATGAAATGCACTACAGGTCTTGTACTTGACAGTGTAACTACAGAAATTAGTTTTATCAGTATCTTTGTAATTGATACTGAATTTAATCATTTCTTTAACGATGGTTAGCTGTTCAGGACTGAATGACTTGGTCACGTTACAAATGCATGAAATGTCCAATAATATTCCCTTTTGAAAGTAATTTTTCCGTACATACATTTTTATATATTCAGAACGGGACATTAAGAAAATGAAGCCCTTCTTTTGCTTTGACCCGAAGTATTGAAGCAGTTTTTCTATCTTGCAGAGCCCTTGCTTATCATGATTTATCACACAAAGTAAAGTGCACTTCATTATACAAGAATGTGCTAGAAAGGGTCCTTTAGCTTCTTGACAGTGGCCTGTCCAAAGAGGTTCCATCCATTTTTTGGAAAATAAAAACAAACGCTTAATGTTTTGAAAAGTAGCTTTGACAAATAATTTTTTCAACAGGGATTATTAACAGCTAATGCAAAATTGATCTATTTCTTTATCAGTTTCTATTAAAAAATTAATTTTCTAGGTTACGTGTTTCAATATATAGTTTGTATGGCTAAGTGGAAAGCCAAAAAGTTGAAAAAAATCGTTGCACTAATTATTTTGTTGATTTCGAACTTTGTTATCACCAACTGATTTCGGTGAAGTGTCTTTCAAAATTAATACCTGCAGTGAACAAAAAATCCAAAAGTTAGATATACACACGCGAGTTCAAATATTTGCTGCTACATACACGCATATATGTATGTATATGCTTGGCGTATATTAAGTGAATACTATGAATGATGTTGCTGAAAAAAATTCTTTAGTTTGTAAAATGTCAAAATGGACTGGTCTAATTTTTTAATCCAACTCAAAAGTGTCCATAAGTCTCTAGCTTGCCTATAAGATTTGCTGTAAATTGAAAATTCTCAAATTGCGAAGGCAACATTCGCAAAAATGTTTAATTGCCAACACCAAATCTCAATGACAACCATAAAAGAGTTGTGTGCCACTCTGTGCGACTGGGTAAACTTCCAAAGGGCTGTGAGAAAAATATATCCCTCACTTTACATGTTAAAATATCTTGTGAATATCTTTTTTCCAATGCTACAAGCTACAACAACGTATTCGTTTTGGTACTCCAAACCCTAGAAAATATTCATTCTTGCGTTTTAGCTAGCCGTAATTTTTTATTGACATTTGTCTCTTCAGCTACAATATTTTGATATTCATATGTTCATTGTATCAGTAAATGAAATAAAAACCTTTTTCTCGACGAAGCACAGGTACCACCACACTTCTCACTAACTTCGAAGATGATTTCCTATTCAGTGGAAGTGAAGATGGAAATATTGGCATATGGAAATCAGGAAGCTGGCTATGTGAAGACACCTAAAAGGCATTTAGGCGGAGTAATCGGTACAGGTGTGCACCGGTTTTGTTACCAATCTCAATCTTACTTGTGTTGACAATGCTGTGCAGTGGTCTACCGACGCAACGTACTACGCTGTGGGTACTGCAAATCCCGTGGATGTGTACTCCATAGAAACAATCCAATATCCGTTGAGAAATCCGGACTATTATTTTGCACGTACGTATCCATTCATATTCAAATTTTTTACAGTCTAATTTATAATAATTACGAAGACGAGGGTGATGTTTAATGGTGAACTGTTTAACGTATGTTGGTGTGCCAGTTAATGCAAGATTAATGTTGTGAATATTAACTGCTGACAGTCCTTTTGAAGGTGTTATGTTTGTGCTTGGTAGTCTCTAACACACGTGTTTACAACTGTGTGTTTACAGTTGTAAATTTACAAATGTAAACACCGTCAGTACAGCGAACGACATTTGTAGCGGTTACAATTGTAAACCCCAAGTAGTATCTATGCTGTCACGTCTATGCGGAAAGCTCTGTTTACACTTTGATACTGTTTACATTTGTAACTCCATTGAGATAGAGAAGCAAGTCAACTCTCTCTCTTCTTGTGAAGCAGTGTGTTTTGATGCTGTTAGAAGACCCCACTGTACGGTGGGATAGATTAAAGTTACTTGCTTTGAAGAGTCGGAATTGAAATAGTACGTGATAAGGTCTAATGACATATTTAAAAGATAGATACAATATTTCCTAATGTTTGTGTGATTATAAGTATTTAAATGCTATGGTGAATTCATGAACAGGATGATAAAATACATTGCAGGGACAAAGAGGCTATGGAAGCACAGTGTTATGGAAAAGGCTAAACTTCTTGCATTTGATGCCCACAAGAACCGGACGTTGTTGTGATTACAAACAAGAACATGATACTGGCAGCTTCCAAT
Source organism: Lipothrix lubbocki (assembly GCA_034696945.1). Classification (NCBI taxonomy): domain Eukaryota; kingdom Metazoa; phylum Arthropoda; class Collembola; order Symphypleona; family Sminthuridae; genus Lipothrix; species Lipothrix lubbocki. The sequence continues at coordinate 32,717 of JAQGAK010000999.1, forward strand.
GAAGGGATCATTAAGCTGGGGTTGTTTGAGGAGGTAAGTGTATCAACATGTCATGTTCAGCATTAAACTTACACAAAGTTGTATGCAATATAAATGTATGTGTTGTAAACTTTTTCAGGATGACTTCACATCAAATCCATCATATTACTAACAGCGACACTGCTTGCCGAATCACATGTTTAGCTGTACTTATGAAATCTTGAAGAACAATAAATATTTTTTCTACACATCGTCACCCAGTTTATATATTGTCCCAAAATCGTTATTTTCTTTGGATAAGAGTAATGAAGGTCGGTGTAAATATACAACATGTACAGATAAGGCTTTACAAAATCTTCGTACTAAACGTAAAATTCATCTGTAGGTGAGTACTAAATGACTTACATTATCGCTTAGTCTCACATCATGCAGACATGACGTCAATAAAGGCTATACAAATTCTGCTAAACAAAGAGGCTACAAAATAGATCAAATGGCTAATTAAGTTTAAATAAATCTTAGGTTGAACTTCAGTTCACTTAAATCTGATGTACTTATACAGATAGTTCCGTGAGTTTACGAATAGTTTTCAAAGTTCTTGTTTCGGATGGTAGCCTCTATTAGTGTTGTTGACCGTGTATATTGTATATATGTTGATTAGTTTGGTAGTTGGATTGAGTCTGTCGTTGTTGCATCTGTTCTGTGAGGGAGAAGGGCGCTAATTTAATCCTTCCGAGATTCCTTTGGGCTCCTAAACCAGACGACTTGCCAGTATGTTGAGTTGAAAAACACCTGGAGGATCTTGAAAGTATGTACGTAATTACTTCGTCTCGCTTGTTTTACATTAATATTAGGATCGACACTGTTATTAATAACTTTATTTTGTCCACAGTTCCAGGACTGCATGAGTTCGGGGAGTTTCGTTTGATCAAGACTTTTAAATTTTGTTCCCGGATGAACTCGCCTTAATTTCGTCCTCGAGGTCTTCAGTATTAGAAAATAAGAGCTTTTATCAGCCCCTCGTAAATCACTAGGCACTGGTGGTTTTGTTCTGGCACTGAAGTCTGATATATCAAATAACCTAGGATTTTTGCCTTGTAATCTGGTGCAGTGGACACAAGCTTTAAATATGGCAAGGCATGGACACCACCATCTGGTCCTGAAATGTTCATGCCTGGTGAAATATTAGCAGTAAAATTGTTTGTCCTTGTGCTGCAGTGCGACTTTATCGATGGTTAAGTCTGTTGATTAATACTGGCATGATTTCGTACTTAAATGAATGAATCCGTCACCGTCCGGTACTATGGACATTGTTTCTGCTTTGGTAATTTTCCCCGAATGGTCGCAGGATGAAGCCGTAAAGCTTTTTCAAGGCTCACTGTTTTATGCTTAACGGAGTAGGTTTTTCTGATATCCTTGTCAAATTCTTTCCTTGAATTTGGTTTATTCTTGTATACTGTGGTTATAGCCAGTTGTTGCATTTGTTGAACGAATTCTCCTGCGCTCATTTATTTGTTGTGAAATGACAACGATGCTCCCGGGACAGATTGTGATCCTGCTCCAGGTTAGGAGTAAGGCCGGGACTTGTTTTTTGTCTGGGGTGTTGTTGAAGATACTGAGACTGTTGTGGTTGCCGAACTTGGATTAAGTTACATATTATGGAACGATACTGGCACATGGGCAATTGCACATAGTCACCCAGGGGTCTCTCTTCTGATTGTCGGCGGTGCTGGAGATATATACGAATCGGAACACTATGGTGAAATTAATGATCCATTATGGATAAAAATTAGTGATTTTTGACTTGGTGATTCCGTAATAAAGAGTTCGTGACAAGTTATCAGTTTTAGTTAGGTTAGCTTGATCAAGTTGTGCTCGGCAAAAAAGTTAACCACACTTATTTCTGAACTGACAAGTGTGCCATAGTTAGTTAATAATTTAACTGTCTGATATTTCCAGATTTTTTTCATTTCTCAGTTCTGAGTCTGAACTCAAAAGTCTGGCCTACTTAACCGTTAACCTGTAAGAGGGAGAGCAGACAATACGCTTGTTGTCAAGATTATTTAGTACCCCGTTTACCATGCTACCCAATTTTTTAATATATTTGGGTGACCACCTGGCTTGACTTTTTAAAAACAAACATCGCGCAGTTAAAAAAAGAACATTGTTAATTATGTTGTGTTAGTTAACAGATGTAGATTACATATAGATATGTACTATTCCAATTTAATATATACGTATTGTGTCAGTTATAACTTGTAGAAAAATTGTGTAAATCGGTGTAAGGTAATGGCTGTATTAACGGAAGAGATCTGTTGGAAGTTTTTGGTGTTGAAAGCTGGCCTTGATACGACATATTACCCTCTAGTAAAGCGACTAACGTTACAGCAACAACAAAGTTTTATGTAATATGAACACATGGAAAGCCATAATTAATTACATAAAGCGGTGCTAAATGTTCAAGAGTTAAGTATAGCAGGAGCTAGGGCAGTATAAATATATTATTACAATTTTGAAAGTTTTAATATGTATGAAAATGAGACAACTGAGTAGTAATCATTGGCAATGGAGTTGAGCTTGCCAAAAGAAACGATAAATTAATTAAGCTGGTGTTTACATTTGTAACCAGTTACAAATGTCACAACGTCAAACATGCACTGGCTTCTGCGACGGGCCCAATGCATGCAACTGTGTTCAAGGACATATACATACAACCAACTAAATCCATCATGTTATTTGAGATCCCTCAGTTGTCGTTTTACTATATTTTGAATTCACTGACTGCAGTAATTTTCCGCAGTAATAAAAAGCAAGTGTCAGCGTTTGCGGGAAACAGATCGCCGACTTACGGTAATACAAACAAACCTTTACATTTTCAACCAGTTAGGTTAATCTCGTATGAAAATTATAATCACTGCGATTTACCTGGCTAAGTATGGATGGGCTAAAGTTTCTTCTGCAGTAATACGTTTTTCCGGACTGAAAATGAGAAACACCTTCAGCAAGTTCTGGATGTCCTTGTCGCATTTCTCGTCTGCATAGGACTTGTCCCATCGTGCCATGGCACTTTTATTCATGCTTTTCTGGCTATTCTGACAGCTCATGTTTTTGATTTCTGTAAAATTTAAAATAATTCCTTCAGACCATCTTATATTTCAATATGCTCTTGGTGTATCCTGTAGATGTGTGCAAATAATTGCAAAATTGAAGATCGGAGAAAGGTCGAAGATGGTATGACGGAATAAGCATAACGCAAAACACGTATGTGTTGCCGTTGAGGCAATTTTAGTTATTAACGTACATTGGTGCAATCGAGCCCTTTCTGACGCTGGCTTAGCAAAGGCGAGAGAATTTTGAGCCAGGACATAAGAATTTTTGCAAATTGTAGTGGTTATATTATAAACAGCCCGGGAACAAAATTTAAATGTCAGAGCCAGGGTAAGTAAAATTTTTGGGCTGCACCCCTGCAATTGTACTTACAATGACCACCTCATAAAGTTCCTTAAATAACAACACGGAGTGTTTGTGTGATTTGTTATTTACATCGAAGCAGTTATAGACTGAAATGATCACTGTTGGGGTTAAACTACAACTTTAATTGCATGCTTCATCTATCTACAACTATGAATGCACAAAAGTATGTACAGTAGCAGATGAACTCACCCGTTGCAGTTGGTAGTGGTATATGAGCCATAATCGTTTCCACTGGATGAACTGAAATGTTAATACAAATATGAATTTCAACTTCTAAATAGTGTATGACGTTTGTGTTTGTCAAATATCAAAACTCCTTCTAAGATAAATAAATACTGAAAAGCTCACCGGTAGAGCCACCGGGGAAGAGAAGTATCTTGAGTATCATTTCTCCAGGTTGCATCCCATGCTCAACGTGTCAACTCCCTTCTATAAGTGATAACAAATATAAATTTTGGCAACAACGGCGGCGAAAATTTGATCACATTTAAAAATAGTAATATACAATATGAACCTACTTCAAAAGGAACATTAACTTAATATACAGGTGACACAATTATGGTTGTATCCTCCAAAGTAGAAATTGTAATATTTTATTCATGCGTTTGAATCGTTTAAATAAAGTATTTTATATCTTGCTTAAAAATTTTGTATCCTATCCCTCATTTTCATCTGATTCCGACGACGTAGAGACGGATTCATCTGCGACAACTTTCCGTTTTTTTGGAGGAGGTGGCTTGATCCCTTGGTGAACTTGTTTAATATGCCTGGTTAGCAGAAATTTTACACCAAACGTCCAGTGACATTGGTCACAAGCAAATGGTCGTATCTCCGCATGAACACTTGCTACATGCGTTTTAAAAACGCTCTCGTGCGTGAATTGTTTACCGCAAGTGTCGCATTTATAGGGCTTTTCCCCTGTATGAATTCTAGTGTGTATTCGCAAAATACTTTTGTTGCTAAACTTCTTTCCGCATCTATCACATTGAATTTTAGGTTCTGTCTTGATAATTTGATGAATCTTTTGATGAGTTCGCAAACAGGTCTTGTTCTTGAACTCCTTCCCACAGATATCACAAATACACTTTTCCTCTAAATGCCTCTGTGCAATATGTACAGTTAACAGCTTTTTATATTCGCCGCAAAAGGTACACATGCCACCAGCGGCCCCTGTAATAGTAAGTGCATTTAGTTAGTTAAACAACGTCCACGACGAACAAATTATTGAAAATTACTAAATGAGCTAAAAATTGAAGTAGAAATTATTGTGTTCGTTACAGGAACTGCAACAAATACATTGTCTGATTTAGAAACGATCATTACCTAAACTATTTGAAATAATTTCGAAATATTCTACAACTCATAACGTTACCAAACTGTGTTGAACTTTAAATTAAACATTTGCAATACTAAGTGAGATAAGAACATAGGATTAATATTTGTTAATCTACCTAGGTGTATAGTTAAAAGATGCTGCCGGATATTTTTCCATTTTCCGTTTGGTGAAGCTAAGAATTTGCCGCAGGTACCACACGAATGACCTCCTTCAACTTCACTAAATTTTAATCCCCGCAACATGAACGTCCGACTCGCTTCATCTACTAAAACTGTGTCGCGATCGTTTGCTGATTTAAATAAAGAAAATATCAGTATTGTAGCAAATAATTTTACAGCATTTATTGTATTCTGTATTACCTAAATGTGCAACACGAATATGATGCCTTATACGTGTCCATTTGGCTCTCTTTGAAGAGCAAAATTTGCCGCAGGTACCACACTCATAACCTCCTTCCGTTTCAGTGAATTTAAATCCATCCATCATAAAAGTTCGACTTGCTCCATACGGTAAAATAATGTCACCGTCATAGGCTAATTAAAATAATAAAACATTTTTTAGAACGACTGAATGTTCACGAGCTTAGTCAAGAAATTATAAAGGAAATCAAAACTCAATCTTCTATATACCTGTATGGACATTTGAGATGTGCAATTTAATTTTTTGTTTAAGCCGACAATAACCCGTTTTCACCTTGTAATCACATTGCAGACACTCGAGCTCGCCTTTAATAACAACCATCTGAATTCCACGGTACTCGTAAGTGCTTCCATTTCTAGTCAATGTGCTTCCGGGGATACGTGTCTTAGGATGAAAGCTTTTGGCACGGCTTATAACCGTAAAATTCCCTGTGACAGGAAGTGAACTGGCCGTTGCATCAGAAATTTTAGCTAACTTGGAATTTGATTGTTGGTCGGAACGTGACTCGGTATTGTCGTCGGTGGGAGCTTTCAGTGGTGACAAGTTGTGAGTCATTCGGGTAGTTTCTCCATCATCAGAGGTAATTGGACTGTTTGGGGGATCAAAACCATCGTCAGGTAAATCCACGCCCTCATTGCGTTCTAAGTAGTCTAGATTGAGTTCTGTATTACTTGTTGAAGTTTTATTTCTTCTATTTTCGCTCAGGGTATCTTCAATAATTGTATTTTGAAGATTAAGAATTTCCCCATCAGAATCATTCTTTCTTTGATTTTGACAAGCTGGAATTGCTGGAGATCCTGGACCTATGCAATTCGGAAGTTCAAAGTTTTCCACTCCATCATCCTTGTCGTTCGACGACTGAAAGTGTTTGCTTTCGACGTGGCCAATATTTATTTCAGTAATATTTGTTGACCTCGTCACTCTTTCCGCCCCAATTGATTCGGCAGTTGCATTAGTAGGATAATGACTTACAACATAAGAAATTAAGTCATTTCGTAAGGATTCACAGTCACCAGATGCAGTTCCGTGGGGTCGTTCTTTTTGACAGTCCTTTAGCACAACTTTTGCGTCAAAACCTGTAAATCAAAAAAAATAATTCAAAACAAATTTCTAAAGAAATTATTTATAATGTAAATCATTATGGATAAAGCAAATAAATACAATCTAAAAATTATAATTTATTGAATCTTACGTCGTGTAATCATCTTACTGATGGGATCACTTTTATTTGACTTGTGGCTAGATATTTCATAGTTTTTGGCATCCCAGTTTAAAGTGGTTTGACAACCTTTATTGCTGCCACGGAAATTTTTGGATTCAATTGTTGTCGCCGACAGTACAGCGACGACACTGTTTATCTGTTCTTGAATTAATTTGAGTTGATCATATAATTTACACAACTTGGCTATGTGGATGCAGCAAGATGGACAAAATGGAAACTGTTCCTCATTAAAATTCCAGTCGTTTATTGAGATTTTTATTTGTAATACAAAACATAAGTTGCGGAACATCTTTGATAGCACTTTTACCCTCCTGCTTTTATTATGACCGCTATTGATTCCTTCGTCGAAGTTAATTGTCTTGTGACAGAGAAGGCAAGAAGATAACTCAGGTGGCATTTTGTTGCTTACATTGACATTTGCACACGTGCAGTATTATTCACGCTGCAGATGTTGTCTATATTAATAATTTTTTATTATTAGGTTTATTATTTAATTTTTAAAAAAATCCTAATTTAGATTTCTATTGATTATAAAAAATACAAATATTGGGTTATTTTTTGATTGTTAACATAAAATATATTAAATAAAGAGGGCGATGAAATGGTAAAAATCGTAGAAAAAGTCGTCGTAACAGTTTTATTTTTGATGAATCTATACTTCATGTGTATACTTTATACTTTTATAATTCACAGACAGGTACATTTTTTCAAAAAATTCGTTCCTCAAAGAATTGTTAGTATAATAATTGCAAATTGTCAATTGCCGGCTCCAGGGTGTTGGTTTTGTTTTGCTGATTTGGTGTCAAAATTATCTTTTTCAAACACTTCTCCAGTATTCGATTTTGGCGCCAGAAACGTAATAGAGTGGCATCGTTTTTTACATTATTTTAACTATAGAGAAAGATAGAAACTGTGACAAATGCAGGAAATATATTTTATGAATCTCGAATAAAAGGCTTAATCTACCAGGGTTTCATTGCTAATTCAGCTTACAATTAGATTGTGGGTGGTGTGTTAAAAGCTAAACTAGGTTCGGGTGGTATGCATTGGAATGTTCTTGTTCCTTCATTCTGGAAAATAATGTAAATTCTATTTTAAATTCTTTTAAAAATGGTATTTGTTTTAGAACTAATCGTAAGCCTATAGACGTAACAACTGACGAGGATGCAAATTGGAAATGTTTGCATAAAGAATTGGAATCCTTTCTTTTGGCTTTCAAAATGGTCGTGAAAGTAAAATTTCAGAAAAATTTATTAAAATAAGATAATAAATTTATAAAATACAAGAATTGTATAGGTAAATTGTTTAGGTAAAAATTTATTCCTGTAAAAAATTGCAATTTACAAATGTAGACAGATATCGGTACATACGCCTCTTGTGTAGATAGAACGTTATTTTGTCAAACTTTGGGTTAGTAAGTCTAAAGGGCGGTATATGGATATATAATATATAAATAATTATTATATATATATAATTATTATTTATATAAGTATTGTTAATAATTACCATATTTTATTTAGATTCAAAATGAGTTGAATAATTGAAATACTTATTGGTAAATTTATTAACCCAGGAAGTTGTAAGAATTGAATAAATGAATACTAATTATATTACTTAAATGAATGAATGCAAAAAATTAATTTGTGTATAGGCATATTAAATTTAAGCAAACATTTGTGTGTAGTACAATTTACAATAATTAATCTTTATTGTCACGCATTGATGATAACATGATTAGATGTAATTTTAATTTAATTTTACTAATTTTTAACTTTGCCATTTGATGCTAAAAATTTCCTTTGACATTTTTTCAAATAGTCCAAATCAAACGAATGCACCAGTTATCACAGTATCATAACAAATATTGAATATCCTCTAAAAAACTAAACCCAAATTTAAACCAGCAGTAAATAAGCTACTTCTGACAGTTGGGTGAATGACCCTTTCATTATATCTAAACGTTTTTGACAGACTAATTCGTCTTTGTTTTTACAAGTAATGTTATAATATAGAATATTTACTGCTGGTTTAAATATTTCCCCATAATACAAACTAAGTAAATATATGTATATACATCTAGGTACATAAAGCATAAAAAAGAGAGAACAAAGTTTGAATATGAAATATTCTATTCTGTATTCACTACCACATTTTGGAATTAGCCAAAAACTTGTTAATCTCAACAGCAGTTTCCGGAGCATTAATCAGGTGCATGAAATGATTTCCTGGTAAGATCACATGACGGAACTCAGAACATTTCTCTGTATAAAGATCCAATGTTCGTTCCACGACAGATTCATCTTCCGAGCCCGTCGAACTCCCTTCGGCCTTTAGAAATAACAATCTACACTTGATATTGCCCATGATGTCAAAAATGTCATTGTTTGTATAACGCTGAATGAACAAGTTGTTCAGTCGAATGTCACGAGTAAATTCATATCTGTCGTTTTCTACTTTTCTTGCTCCGCGGACCTGAAATGAATTTCATATAAATTAAATTGTGCTAAAGTCAAACACAAGAATACAATGACGATAATTATTATGTGTTGAAACTTGCTTTACAAATTTGATTCTTTCATAGTAAAATTAATCACCATTAAAATTTTGGCCGCCGGCTCATCTAAAGCATCCAGTGTTCCTGCTAACATCCGACTGATAGCATCCTCGTAAGTGTACGAAGGTATTTTCTTCTGCACCAATTTTTCCTCTAAAGCTAAAAACGAGGTCATTTGCTCATTTAACGTGTCAGCGTAGTCGCCCTGGTGAGCAGCACCGATGTTTTTGTGCAGGTCCAGCAGCACCAGGTTTTTAACCTTAATTAAATATAATATATTAATAAATAATTATTGCTATTTATTTAAACAATGTCCACTCTTCATTATAAATTAAGGTATGAAAATTTAATTTTTAGTCCGCATACTTCTTTAATTATATTTTAAATTAAAGTTTTAATACATCTTACATCCTCATGGAAAACTGACGAGTACAAAGCTCCTATTCCACCGCCCATGCTATGTCCAATAATAGAAAAGGAGTCCCATTGTAAATGCTGAATGACTCTTCGAGTAGAGAGTAAAAAATCCTTGAAGACAAAATTGTACAAAATAATTTTAATTTCCAGAAACTCATTTTTCATTTCACTAGGAACTTCCAAAGTTCAAAGCTAAATTAATTGAATCCTGAAATAAGATCATACTTGTAATTTGTATTCAACTTATACTTTGAAGTATGTCTAATGTAATGTATTTATGTTTCACGGTTACGTGGAAGATTTGTAAAACTTTATCCCAAATTGCGTAGCTTTCGAAAACAACTTGTGTTCTTCTTCAGCGCAGAGTCAAGAGACTTTATTGTAATTTTTATCAAATTTCTCTGGCAACTTACCAAATAAGTGTAATACACTCCCAAAGGTAAATGCGAACTCAATCCATGTCCGGGAAGATCCACAGCAACGAAATAGGAATCTTTGGGTAAAAGTGGCACCAGTCGGTCGAACGTCCCTGCGTTATCTGACCATCCGGGTATTCCCAGGATTGGATCACCGCTTTGGTCTCCCCAAGCTTTACCTGCATAATAAATCCACAAATCAATACAAACTTAATACAAAAATGTAATAAAACAAAAATAATATAAAATAAATACAAATGTTCATACAAAAGTATTAATACAGCGTGAGATGCTACATTATTAATTAATGCTACTTATAATTAATTCTTACAAGAAATATGTCCCCATGGAACTGGAATAGTAATTTCTTCACATTTTTGACTTTGTGTCGAAAATCTTTGTTTTGAAGCTTGTTGATTTGCAATAATTGAAGACTGTCCTGTTAAAGCTGCCTGACGAGTTCGAATTAAAGAAGTACGGCTAACTCCTTTGAATAGCAAACGATTAGATACAATACTAATTTGGTTCATTTTCTTGTTTTTATTGTCATATGCAAATAATTGTCTTTAATTGTGATGGTTGTTCCTCAACGCAAAAAGTAACAACAGATGAAATTAATTTATTTTAATTTAATGTTTCAGTCACGGTGAATTGTGGAATTCCTGATCTTCTAGAGCTAATTACAAGTGAAGTGGAATGATGCATATGTATATTATTGAAAAATCAATGCTATGCTTGATTGTTGTTATTGCTTTGATTTCGGATGTATGTAAACAATGAATACTTCACATTTTTGGAAATGAAAGTACTGATTACTGATTTTGCCATTAACATGCAATCACATGTTGTTTAAAGCTGCCGCGTAAAAACTAAATTATTATAGCGGGAATTAGTGATAAACACTGATTGTTATTACGTATTACGATTTCCGATTACAGTGGAATTTTTTATCTGGTTATAATTTCATGATTCAATGACACGATCAATTAATTATATTATTATAAACTAGCAGAATTGGGCTAAAAACCCAAAATACGTGTATGTATTTTAATATTTCATATGTATCATATTCGTATGTTACGTCCAATATGTTGCCAATAAAATATGAACAAAAAATAAAATAAATAAAAAAACAAAATAAATAAATAATAATAAATGAATAATAATAAATAAACAAAATAATAATAAGTAAATAAAAAAAAATAATAATAATAATAAATAATAATAAGTAAATAAATAATAATAATAACAATAAAAAAATAATAATAAGTAAATAAATAATAATAATAATAATAAAAAAATAATAA
>JAQGAK010001000.1:0-43809 GCA_034696945.1 Lipothrix lubbocki
GTGAATTTTATATAAGCTCCTTTTCGTATTGTGTCAAAATCATATAAGCTCCTTTTGTAGTTAGTCCGACGATATATCACAGAGCACAATACTAAATCAGTGATACATGCAGTTAATAATGCCATACATTCCATGTAATTTGAGCTTGTCAATGAATGGACGAACACTTCCAATCTTCTATATACATTTCGATTTCCATCCGTGTAATGCAAATGTATATTACTTCATTTTATTCATTCAAAGTAAATCTATCATGTTCTCATCCTACTTCAAAAACTGATTTCAACAAAAAACCAACAACAACAATTTTCGCCTAATTCTAATTTTTACCAGATCCGAAAAATCATATTCATCGCAAAACACGTTTCATTGCTATCTTAATGAGTTTTGTAATAGTTGTTTCAACTTTAACCAGCCATAAGAAATGGATGATCTGGGCTGGGCCTAAATTTATGCCATACAATGCGATAATGATGAGTGTACACGCAATAATATTATTTCTTTGTATTAAACCGTATACTCCATGATGATAAAAGACTTAAAATAATGTCGAGTACGAAATGTTACATTCATACTGAATAACATACGGACCTACAAAGTTTAAATCAATAGAATATTCATTTGGACTATTAATGCTACATTTATTTTGTTTAATATCTAGACAATTTGCAGACATGATTGATAGCACATCTCGTTTATAAAAGCTATAGAGCGTGCATGTAAAGTGTGCACAAGCTTAGACTTACAAGTAGGCAAAAAAATAATTATTGTAAATAAAATTTTGAATAACAAAAATATGGAATTGCGCTTACCTGAATAAATACGGAATAAATCGAAAAGTGAGACACTTGTTTTTACTCTGGTGAGCACTGATAAATCTTTGGTACCACAATTACCAACTAATAGTCTTCAAGCTTGTTGAGTAAAATGAAACAGCAACTATTTTCCAACGATTATTCTGAAAGATTACGGCTTAGATGTAAAGTATGCTTATTTATATAAATAGAAAGTTGTGAACTAACAAGTACTTTTCAAAGATCAGATCTAACTGGGAGAAGTGTTAAGAGGAAAAAGTAAATTATTATTGCCAGAAAATCTGTGTAGAAAAGGAAAACTGGATGTGATTGATTAGTTAGGGACGGAGAGACAACCTCCGAAAGGGAAGATCTCCGCCTTGAGAACGAGAAAAATCACGCCTTAAACCCATTTTTAGCATCAGTAATATCTTGAGCGTTTGTCTCAATCCACAAGGAAGGATCAGCTCACAAATCCCATATAGTCAATCTTTTTTTCCGAGTCAGAGTTTCCTGGACTTACTGCTCCTGATCCTGCATTTTTAGCAAGATTTTCTCCTACTATATGAATATCTAATGATAGCTCAGCTATATCGTTTCTCTGGTTAATGTGTATGGTCATGGTAATTACAGAATGCCATGTACTTTTCTCCTGACAATCAAAACAATTAATAAATCCGAACCATTGCCTATCACTTCAAACTTTTCTGGGATTTTTATTTGAGGGCAAAATCAGGGCACAAATGGCATGCATATTAGGCATATAGGGCCTGGTCACGAGTCACGATTTCTGGCCAATTTTGGAATAATGTCGAGCATTTTACAAAGATTTTTCTGAATATATTAGCGGGAAAATGAACTATTGGAATTTTGTAAACACATACTGAGTCAATATGATGGCTACTTCTAATGAGAAGCAGTGTCAATAAAATGTCTTTCTCTCTCATACTAAAGTAATTAGAATTGTAAACAACAATAACCGTGATTTTATAAAGGAAAACTCTATTTTAATATAATTTCCAAAAATTAACCAAAATAAAATATTAAAAATTTGGCCAGCTTTCTGTCCAAATGTCCAGTTAGTTTGGGTGGAACCTAACCATGGGTGGAATCTATCTTATGCAAGTAAAAAACCAAGAGCATTGAAAGAAAATTCTAAAATTGCTTTCCCCCATTAAATACAATAAAAGATTCCCTGGGTGTAATAAACTAATAAAGTTTAATTAGTAAAATAAAATAGTACATTTAATTGATCCCTGTCCCTGTATAAAAGCAACGCGATAGATTGTTATAATTGTGTGATTGTGATAATTGTTAAAAGTGTCAGTAAGATGTCCAGTATTTCAGTGAAATTCGTATATTCTTTCATAAATGTAGCATTTTCCGCCGCATCATACTTAATTTTCCTTCTATGTAAATATAAAAAAGCGTGGAACTGGCAGGTGACAATACGATACGACATATAGAACAAAGTGAAACCTGGTACAATGCTCATTAGTGTAAGGTTATGCAGTGACGTATTACTGGGTGGTCTATGTCTAGGCTACTGTAAAAGTACGGCGACAAGAAGATGATCTTTGGCCGAAAGACTAACGATTATTTAAAATCATTAGTTGAGCAGCAGAATAATCATGGAGAATCGTTGCGTATTTAAATGATTATTTGTGAGTGTTGTGTTAAATCCGTATATAGAGAAACAACACTGGGCTGCAATGTGAATACTGTGGGTCTTAGCTTTCCCCTACTGGTCCATCGTATATTACACGCGCTACAAAGTTGTCAGCGGTTACAGGATATTGGTCCTCAATTAACCGTGAACTCTTAACGACCTGTCGAAGATACGCACCAACGACATCCCCACCAATTTCAGTGGCATGCTCTTATATAATATGAACACATATTCCCAGTAGTGAGCCATAAATACATAAGGAGTGGTCTTCACACAACACGTATATACAACTTACTCAATATAGGTAAACAGATGAAGGCGATAATGTACCTTTTAATAGAACAAGACACAGGGGCGATGTGGGACGGAGGGTGAAATCACAAAAAAAGTCAATGTTTCATGTGGCATAGGCCTATATTGGACCAAGATTTCTTTGTCATGGTTTCTTGTAGACGTCTTTTGAGGATCGAGCTTATGTATAACTACGAAGCAAAGGAAGGATTTAGTTACAAAAATTTTCTCATCCACCATTTCAACGTTACTATAATTTTTCAAAAAACTGTACAAAACGGAGGAATAATATGTTTGTATTGTACATACCGTTGCTACTTGTATATGCATGTTGATACTGGTTGGGACTGGTCGGACAACTTATAAGTATGCCAGCAAAAATATATTGTTAGTTTTGCTTATTTAATAAATAAAATCTATATTAGCCAAAATTTTATTAATAATTAATATTTCTATAGACAGGGGAATAAGTGATTTTATAAATTCCTACATTCAAGTTGCATGATAAAGTTTCATAGGTAAGGGACCTCTGGCGGTAAAACAATTTGCATGTTAAACTCCATTTAAAATTTTTTTTTGAATTTTAAGTCAAAAATAAAAACTGTCTAAACTTTTATATTTTTGCAAACCGAATTTTCACGGGAACGATGAGTAATAAAACTAGCACATGATGGTACTAAATGTTATTTTCACTTCGTTTTACCAATTTATTCCAGCCGTTTCACATAAATGTATGTTTACTCGTAAGTTGTCACCCCAATTGGGCTTTTAGCTCCAGATATGTAAATAGATCAGTGCATCCCGGACATTTTGCTTTCTATTTGTTATTTAAGGTCGATTGTATTAAATGCTCTGCAAATATCGTTAACGAATAATGAATCACTTATAATACACAGATGTACAATGTAGCTGAACGTAATAACAATAACGTAAATATGAAAATAATTTATTTTCATTTATTGGCTGGTTAATGTTTACTGGAACTATTTCGGCTGTGGAAATTTTTGGCTGGGATAAAATAATATCTGTATTTGGATGAAATAATTTATGTTGGAAATTAATTTTTGTTGATTATGTATGAAGTGGTTGGAAATACATCAGTTGACTTTGATAATACAAACACTGGCTGTATAGTATAATTTCGTCCAAAAATCTTCGGAATCCCTTCTAAAAGGAATGAATCTATAGAGCAGGCTTGCCCACTAAGTGGCCCGCGGTCCACCAGTGGACCTTTGGGTCATTGCAGGTGGCCCGCGCCTGCTTAACTAGGAAAGAGTTTACACTAGATATGAGTGCGCTTTGAGACACTTTTTTACAAACTATTTTTTAAATTAAATACGAGTGCTTATTATATAAATTATTAAATTAAATTATTAAATAATTTGAAAATTGACTATAGTTTTTTGTAAATTTTTTACCATCAAATACACACTATTAGACTTTTCTGCACATTTGTAGGGTTTTTAAATTTGCCTGACAAACAGTATGAAAAATACAAAATTAATATTTATTGCTTCTAGGGTAACTTTTTGTGCTGAATTCGAAAAAAATGTCTCACCTGTGTTTGGTCGTTAATTTAGTTTGCAGAGTTGAAAAACCTAGATTTTTAGCACTAAATCACAACTTTTATAGTAGGGAATGCAAATTTTGAAAATCTAAGGAAATTCAACCTTGACAATTTAATTTCTTTCATTTGAGTCTATGGTCATGTATATCGGCTGTTATGTGGTCCCTACTAGCAAATCCCCGGAAGCCTTTTCAAACCATTTAGTGCTCATATTTAAATACATTGAGAGTGAAAAAAACTATTTTTGTGCAAAAATGGGTCTAATTGATTGCAAAATATGAGTTTTTGATATTTGCGAGGTTACCAAAAAACATTGGTTCTCGGCTCACAGGGTAAATCTAAAATTACTGTTCGAAAATCTATAATTTGATTTGTAAATCCTCCCACATAATGCTGGTTGGAATCATAGTAAGATTAGAAATATTTTAGCTTGTAGAAATACAAATATCATTTGATTTAGTTCATTTTTGAGTTCAGTAGGAATGTGGTCCTTTTTTAAATTAAAATTACTACTGAGAATTTGCGAAAACGACCACATAAATCAGCTGCACTAGGGAAATTCTAACATTTCTACAAAACACAAACAGAAAATTCGTTTTGAATCGCCTTAGCGAACTGTATAATTTTTCCTGTTTTATCACACGGAGCTGTTTAAATGTTTAAAATGGGTTAAATGTCAATTAACTTCGTGAAGAAATTGATAAAATTCGTAAATACCGGCAAAAATGATAAAAAACCTCCACAAAGTATGCTAAACTTATTTTGTTTGGAAGCATTTTTACTTAGAAGCAAATATTTCATACTGGTTAAATAACCTGTATATGATAATTAACAAATATTTAAATAGGTAATTGTTTTCCATACCTATTGGCATTACACATTAACACAAAATAATCTGATTATGCGTTACAGGATGAAAATGTTTGACAAAAATTGTCATAAATTTTGTCTGGAACTTAGCTTGGCCATGCTAAAACGGAAGACTTATGTGCACTAATAGCCACACTTTTTAACATTTGTTTAAATTTCTTAATCTCGCATTTGCTTTAGGATGTTTGGCCACTACAAACGTGGCCTAATTTTAAACTTTTGTCAATATAAATTAGGGTGGCCCGCCGGAAGTTTTTGACTTATAAAGTGGCCCGTGACATGTAACCAAGTGAGCAAGCCTGCTATAGAGCATGTTATAACGTGCTTAACGCACACGTTTAATCCGCTGTCTAGGTTCTTAACTCTTTATTTGTAATACAAAAAGAATCAGTACATCAAATCGCAATTAGATAAAATAATATTATTTAACATAATAATAATATAATAATTTATTTATGCACAATTACAATACCCCAAAAGTGCAATGACACGAGGAGACAACGACAGAGTATGGAAAAACTTGACTTATTTTTCCGAAGTAATTGAAGATAGTTGACATTATTTGACCCTAGAGTTATACAGTTTTTCTAACTTATCAAATATTCTCCTAATTCTATAGTATTTAACTGCCTTAAAACTGTAGAAATACATGAATTAAAATACCTACATTTCTTACATACTAGTTCACGTATTGTAACTTTCGATCTAGTTTTAAATAAACGATTAAAATTAAGATTTAATAAGTAGCGAAACCTGGGGGAAGTACACAAAGGTTTTCCAAAGTTTAGTCTGAGCTTAATTAGTCTTTCTGTAATGGGCTCAAGTCCAAGTCATTTTCATTTCGAATTATAATTTTTGTTCGTCACTCGAGTTCTTACTATAATTGACAAACATCTCTTTTCGAGTTGCACAATTTTATTTTTGACTTATTACATGTAAATGTAAACAATGAATAACAATATTGAAATAATTCAGAACCATGAAGTTTGTAAAGTACTCGAACAAAAGCATAAACCTTATTCAAATGAATTGAAAATATTGCTCATATCAAAAGCCTCCTTAATTATTTGAACTTTTCTGACAGAGCCAAAAAAGTCTGTAATGCGAACTCTACCCGGATCTCGCGAAAACAAATCCTTCCGAACACCCACAGTTGAGATGCAATTCCATTTGGGACACACCTCCAACTGCAAAGTAAAACAATGACATGAAGAGGCAACCATCATAAAATATCTTGGAATGATCAATAACGCTATGCAACAACGTTGTTGCATCATGCTCTTAAAGCAAAAGAATTAATTAATAAATATTTATTTTATATTTTATTAAAAAAAATATGTCTAGATTACTCACAAACTGGCCCATGGTTTTATCGCTATCAGGTTGTACTTTTTCTAAAAATTCCAACGCATAGTAGGTGTATCGATCAATAATATACACACCGATACTGGAATCCACGTGGTGCTGAAATTATGGTTAAGTTAGGGTTATTTTGGTTATGTACAGCCACTTTATTTATGCAGTGGAGTATAGGGGCAACAAAGCATTACCGATAACGAATCTTCGCCTACTAAACTACTGGCCACGGCGAGAATATTAGGCGAATAGAATTTGTCGTACATGGAAGCAGCTTGACACGTGTCCACCATGAAGAAGATTTCGTTGTATCTGATAACCAAATTATATTATATTAAAGGTGTTCTTTTACGATCAGATTACATTATCATAAAAGATGCAGTGTAAATACTTTTTCTTTTGCCACATTTGCTCAAAAGCGTCTGCAAGCTCAACATTCGTAATTTCTTCTGAATCTTGAAATTTTAAAAAGCCGTCCCCGCCATGACCTGTCATATATATGAGAATATTGCTATGTTCATCTGATAAAAGTCGCTTCGAACGTGGTGTCTCAGGCTGTACTCTTCCTGTGAGAAGCCGGACGAAGTTTTCAACAGTAACTTCATATCCTCTGAGAAAAAATCAACCTTCAACTTTTAAAATCTCACGAATCAAGCTAACAGAATTAAACAATTTATATAACAAATTTACCGGTAGTCCACTTCTACATCGTCCCCATAAACATCAATATTTTGATTAGCGTTATTGTAGACCGTTGCTGGGGTAGGATTACGGGGATTACATGCCATATCATCTGCTACCATCAGAATTATTTGACTATCAGGTATACCCAACCGTTTCACACTACGATAGATTGACAATACATTGGCAACGTGTCGATAATTAAACCAAAATCTTGAGGTATCCACAAGTACTGCCCAGTTATTTGTATGGTTGGACTGAAACACAACGAGACCAAGCAACCAAAGTTAGACACAATAAAACAGTCCAATATTACAATTCTACTTTAATTTTGAGCAAGAAAATTCAAGTATTATCTGAGGTACTTACGGCCATGAAATCCATTTCAGCTGAAGACGGACTGTAAAAAACTGTTAGAATGTGAACGACGATGAGTAGATATGCCAAACCCATTTTGTTTTGTTTCTCTTCCCTATACAGCATTAAATAAAAACGGTTGAATAAAAGTAAAAACACGAGCGCATCAATTAATTCTTTAAAGATGTTTTGTTAATGAATATAACAAGTAATGTATTATGGAATACGCAACGCTTTCGGTATAAACAAGGGCGGCTGTTGTTGCCGGGTAAGGATTGTAAATTGTTATTGTAAAGCCAAGAGGAAAGAGGAAACCCGTAGGATGAAGTGGAAATTAGACGTGGAGGAAAATGAGAAATCAATATGAAAAACACAAGGAAATAATATTATTATATTATGGAATAGAAATTATTGAGAAAATTTTGGAGAAGAAATTATGACGGATTTTTAAGGAATGGTACAGAAATCTCAGAAGGTTTTGACATCTTAAATGTGAAAAGTCAAACCACTATCAACAATCGCTTTAACAGCAAAATAAAATTGTATTTGCCGCGGTGTATCTCCGCGTGTGTCTCATTGAAAAACTCAAGCAGCATTGCAGAATTGCAGTGCATGAGCTTCCATATCTATGTGTCTATGGTATGATGAAATGCATCGAAAAATTTGCCAAGTCTTGTTTGTATAATCCTCCTCTATAGAAGCAATGGGATAAAAGAATAAGAATGGTCGAAGTCGAAGTCGAAGATTCATACATTTATTATGTACCCGTTGTTGTATGGTTACGCGAATGCTTCTGTTCTAGTCTTTTTAACAAATCTTATAATATCTGTTTCTATCGTCAGCACAACAATATGAATGATTATTTTATTATACAACGAATACCTACATGTATGTAACGATAAACATGAGATGTGTTATTATTGGATAGTGATAATACATACATAACAGACTGTCTCTTCAAGGATTTTGCAATTGATAACAATGGTAATAGTAATAGGTAATGGCACCAGACTTGTCTTTGATGATTTTCTTTCAAATTATCAAGTTATCGTATCTTTCATTACGATATTGAAAGTTGAGAGACCCAGTTTTCGAAATCGGTAGATTTCGCACAATGGACTCCAAAGTTGGAGGAAACTACTGCCATTCAAAAACAAAAAAATGACCGACATTTTTTACGTAGTTTGTTTAATTATTGAAGAATCGAAAAGTACACAGGTATGTTACTATTTAATAAGTGCAACTTACTTACAAAGGTTTACAATATGGGTTGACAACAGTAGTAGTGGTTTATTAGAATGTTAGTTGGCCGACTCCTCAAACAATCATCTCGAGAAATATCTGGGGTAGCAGGGTGTTCAGGCTTTGGACGTTTAGGTAAATATTACATAGGCAACAAACAGGAAGATGTAAAAATAAGCATCAAGTACATGTAGGGATGGAAATACACAGTAAAAGTCACCGCTTTCAAGTTGGAAACCAGTGTTTTCATCGTGTGCTTCTTGCAGTATTTCTTACAATTCATCAACAAGGTGTACGATTCATTTGTTTATTGTGCACGAAGTTCGTTTTTTTATCATTTAGACTAAAACATTGCAAAGAAAAATATTATTGGCCATACGGTAAAAAAATGAATTTTTTCTATTAAATATTTTGTTTTATTTGAGAACATCATATTACAATTACATATATGTAGTTCCATTAATAATTTGTCTCATATTATAATATTTAATGCATTAACCATAATACAGATTATTATACATCAGTAATCACAAAACTCGCTTTGTAAAGGATTTTAACGTCTGTATAAGTAATCGAAAACTCCTTCTTAGCAAGACAAAATTTTATGAACAGATGCGAACAAGAAAAAAATTACATATAATCTAACGTTTGTATGAGCAACAGTCTATTCCAAACTGCTTCTTACCGAGGAGGTAAAGTTTCAGATGATAGATAGTTTCTTATCATTGTAATTTCATTTAAAGATAAATAAATATAGTACCCAGAAATACTTAGATCATATTATTTCCAATAAGTGTTTGTCCATATCTAATTAGTCATAACATTGAAAATATCAGTTCTTCAGGGAAAGAATCTCGGCATTGTATTTGTATTAACTACACTCATCATCAAACATCGATGTTAACACCTCAGTTAAAACTACTTTCTCGTTGTTAATAATACGTGCTATAACATTGTTTTGCTTTAGTATTGATATACTATAAGGACATGTATTTACATTCCATAGCTGCAAAACATCAAATTGGACAATCCACGGAAAACCTGTGAATATGAGGAGTCGCAAATTGCAGACACTTTCTAATATGGACCATGGTTAAATTAGATTTGTATCGACATTTATAACTACATTAGCAAATCTCCTATTGGTGATTGAAGTCTGCTCTCCCGTTTTGACAAGACCAGATCGTACATTATTACATAAAAATAGAGAATCGTTTTAAAAATTCAATTGTTACAAGTTTGTCCACTCACGAATCTTCACAACGTAATAAGCACAACGTTAATCTCATCTTTGGTTTGTAATATATTGTTTTGTAAGAATTTAAATGTAACCTGCTTGTCCATGCTATGTACATACGTACGTAAATTTTAAAAATCAATCACACTGACTGTAGCTATATATTTCACTGGTTGAATAGCACATCAGAAACTAGCTACGATACGCTTTCAAAATTGTGTAGCCATTATCAATTTAACTTTTTCCGAAGTGACTAGCTCCAAGCCTTGCACTCCCAAATGAAAATAGGTATACAGATTCAACAACACATTATTATTTTCTAACTCGCATGCAAACAATGTCCGCATGACGTAACCAATGGAACACAAAGCAGAATCACAATGTACCCTTTAAATTGGGAATCAGAGCTTGGCAAATGCCGTTTCAATGTATCCAGTCGTCCCAAAATTAAATACGAACTGATCATGTTCTTTGTGTGGACACTGGTTCCAGTTCCATGCAGTTTCAGATGAGGTTTTAAAACAAAATTAAGGGCATGTATAGTGTTTAACAAATATAGATTTTTAATGGTTTTTGTTGAGCGAACACTTAACGAGTAGTTGATGAGTAGCGTAAGAGACAACGTAGGTATGTACAATCGAATTATAACGTGTAGGCCTCTTGTTTTTAGATGCGATGAGTCGGACTGAACGAACCAAGACAGCACGGGCTGCAAAATCAAAATAGTAGCTAATGTAGAATATTCATTACGCAGTAACCGTTACATATTTAGTGTGCAACTGATGACCCAAAAAGGACTGAACTCTGGTCGTTTGTATGCACAATGCCAGCATTTTCATATTCAAGCATGTAGAAGAACTTGTAGATATACATTTATAATAAATATAATATTTTCTGCTATACTTACAGTTGAATTTAGCCATTTTCACAACGAACTGTATCACAATTCGAACTCCAAAAAAGACAATTACCCATGCCCGAATAGCACAGGAGAGCAACAGCCACCACGAAAACGAAGGAGCAAATTGTACAAGGTTTTCGTTCCAAGAAGAATCCAGTAAGGTAAAGCACGATGAACATGACGTGATTATGGAGAAGAGCGGGGTTGACCGGCTTCGGAAGTAGCAAAACCGGAATTAACCATTGTAAGCAATACATGTTTGCTACCAGGAATACAGACTTGAGAACCTGGACAACGACCAGATGATATATTAATGTTTAAAAAAAATCTCATCGACTC
Source organism: Lipothrix lubbocki (assembly GCA_034696945.1). Lineage (NCBI taxonomy): Eukaryota > Metazoa > Arthropoda > Collembola > Symphypleona > Sminthuridae > Lipothrix > Lipothrix lubbocki. The sequence continues at coordinate 11,305 of JAQGAK010001000.1, forward strand.
ATTAGTTGATAACCCAATCTATATATTTAATAATACAAAACGAAAAGACATGGGATGTGAATATGCTGTGCTGTTCTGGAACCAAACCTTGACTGTGCCAAAAAAATAATTTGTATCCAAGATATTTAATCCGTGGAATCAGTTACGCAAAATTAGAATAATAATAATTCGTTTTAATTTTTGTGGATGATTACTTACGTAAAAATGGGATAAGATACGATATGGTCAATGGTGAGGCTGTGATGTGAGGCAGACTGGGCAGAACCTCGATAGATTGCCAATGTCAACCGATGATCTAACTATGTAAAAATGAATGTTTTTCGCTAATGCTGAAGAACTACATAGAGATTCTATAGCACTTGACTGGAGAAATCAGCAGACGTTGACGTTAAGGTTACTGGAAACAGTAGGCTTTTCCGATTCGGAAACACATAACATACGAAACATTGTCACACTGGCAGTATCTATGATAAATCTATAATCTTGTTCAAATATCTATACGAAACCAAATGAAACTGATATATATTATAACTGATGAAGGAAAGGAAGTTGCGTTTTAGACTTTAGAAGAGTCTGTTTGAAAGTTTGAATGTTCGAAGGAGAAGTTGATCAGTTGATGTACGACGTCCCTATGTTGTACAATTGAACATGTTTTAGTTTACATGTACAATACAGTAATAATAACAAAAGAAAAGCTCTGGCACAGGTTGATCGTACTATAGTAATAAAGGTAAGGTAGGTGTAACTATAGTATGTAGGTATAATGAAATAGGAAAAGATATTAAATGCTTTATTATTCACTTCGCGTGTTTTATTATGCAGGAGCGAGTGAGCGAGCAACAGCAAAGTCATTTAGTCATGTCCGTCTTCGTCGACACAGTTCAAATGAAATGTTGAAAAACTGAAATCCCGCTGCTTTGGCAGTATTGGCATTGGCAGGTAAGGTACTTTTCAACTTTTCCCATTTCCCACTCCTTCATTTCGTTGTATACATACGTTGTCCCGTTGTGCGTCTCAATTTCAAAACTCAAAACGGAATATGGAATAGTCAACACTGAACGACTGAACGATGAACTGTATCTGTATAGTCAACTGAAGTACTCAAACCATATGTTGTTCATGTGTCATTCCATATCCCATTTGCGGGCTCGGGCTCACACAATCACACAGTGAGTCAGGTTCACGCATACAAATCCACACTTGTCAAGGTGGCAACCATGTCCTTCCTTTTATGTAATTCCGCCTTCCTTACGCTTTTACAGTCTTACAACTCTCTTCGTCTCGGATTTTCTACATATCTCTGCTTTCTCTCTCTCTCTCTATAGTACTCGTTTCGCCAGTCCTTCCCTTCCAGTCCCGGTTCCCGGTCCCGGTCCCAGGTCTGTCGATCTGTCACACATTTAAAGCAACCCGAAACACCTTTAGTTATCATCATGAACCGTCTCTCCTTTCCTTTAATAATCCTATACTTGTCCGCATGTATGTAATTACAAAATTTAGGACCATCACCATTATTATCTCCTCCCAATTTCACAAGTCCCAATCCCAAACACTCTTCTTATAAATACGAGTTAAAATTCGCGGGCTGTAAATCCGCTTAAGTACATATGTAATGCACTATGCAATATGAATGAAATGAATGGAAATCGCAGTAACAATTTTTAAGTCAGTCCATCGTGTACGGTCTTCTCGTACGTCTTCGTACTATACATACAATTTACAGTATATATACAAACACGAGTACACGAGAAAGAAACCCAGGGAAGGAAAAAGGAAAAACCATATCTTTTTTAATAAAGTCTATAGTCGTCCGTCTCCGTCAGCCATCCTGATCCTACTCTTTGTAATTTAGTGTTTTATTCTAAAAGAATTAACTTTTTACGTTGTACAACCGTTCCATGTTCCCTTTCCAGTTTCCACTACAATACACATTTTAGAACTGTACTGTATACTTAAAACACCACATTTCACACTTCAGAACTTCATTAAACGCAGTATATACGCATACAATACCATTGTCATTAATAAGTACAGATAAAGTGTGAAAGTGTCACTTCGTGTTCGTACTTCGTATCCTTGCCGGCCTTTTCTGAAACGGGTTGACATCAACAATCGGTGGGTCATTTTTTGCGTACTGTGTAGTAGTAGTAGTAGTAGAACTTTATTCGTTATATCAATAAATATAAACAGTCTCACGTTGGTCAATACATGTATTGGTATTGGTTTGTATGTGCAGTTGTATGTACAGTAGTTTGGTTGTAGTGCTGTTGCTGTATTGTCAAATTGTAGTAAGATATACAAAACTATCTCAATTTTATGTTAAAGCTCTCCACTTTAAATAGTTAACTACTAGTTAAGATATAAATGTTTGTAATTTTAGTAACTAAGTAATATTTTAAATTGGGTGTAAAGTAACACTGCGGTAAACACTGTTGCCTATAAAGGACCAACAAGTCAGTTAGCTCCTGTGGTTCTCAACTTTCGTCGAGCTGAATTTTGAACTTTTACAGGACCTATAGTAATGAAACCTCGAAATGAGAATTCCAAGAAACTTATATTACAAATTACAACGTGTACAGTATTTAAGCATGTAGGTTCTACTATTGTTAATTTATATTATTTTGTCATTTCCTATCGTCAGGTATTGCCATTCAAATCTATGATACGCCAAGTTGAGTTTCGGAAGGATGTTGAATAACTATTGACCGTCAACTTCAAAATACAGTGTCCAAGAAAATGGGAGACATGGAAGACGATGACAAGGAAGTTGATGCATCGCCTAGGAAAGGGTTGACTATGGCTTTGATATCAGGAGTGTTTGCCTCCTTAGCTGGGACGTTCGGGAAGTTTGCAATGACTCAAAGTGAAACCGTTTGGATGTGTGAAGTTGTTACGGAGTTCTACAGTAATTATTTACCATCACATAATTACTTGTTCTGTAATCAGGTATTAATTTTAATTGATGGAACTGTTGAATGAATGCTTAAATAAGACATTCAAACGTTGTGATAAAACATTGTGTAGGAATGAGTTGAGTGACATGCCATAATAGTGTATCCTTCTAAGTTCTAAGTATTAATAATTGCAATAATTAATTAATTATTGAATTTTTTCCTGATGAACAGGCTGCTGTATACATGCAAGTCTTGGCGTTCATATTGATGCTAGCTATGAATGCTGTCATGTGGACAACATTTGTTAAAGCCCTTCGCAATTGCAAAACATCTTTAGAAGCTACTGTAACGAATACGGCTGCCAATTTTTTTTCGTCTGTAAGTTTTCATTCGATATAATACGCTATTTCAGGTGCTATGTGGGTTATCTTCATTTTCCTATTGATTCAAGACCATCGTTTTCAATGCAGGATGGTTAATTAAAAACTTCGAACAACGTTTTGATAAAATGAAATTGATTTTAAATGCGGTGGAATGTCAGTTTTATTATATAATGCTTTTATACGCAAAATTCGAGATAGCCCTTTTTGCAGCAATGTGATATGGCATAATCCACCTTGCATTCAAGAAAAATGGAGATAACCCACCTTGCACCTCACGAAGCGATATGTATGTACGTAGATACTTTCAACATACTAACATTATTTTCAAAGTCAAATTCAGTAAGATATCCGTCGTGGACACTCATGAAGATTATCTTTAATACTATGTTAATACTCAAGATAATCTTAATTTTCAGGCACTGGTGGGTCAGCTAATTTTTGGAGAGTCGGTGAGCTTGTTATGGTGGTTAGGAACCCTCCTAATAATTTTCGGATTGGCTTTGATGAACTACTCCCAAAACGGCGGTAGTATTCGTGGTGGCAGTTTTCGGGCCAAAAAATACAAGTCACGTTAATGACTACCGACTGGAGATCATGAAGCCAGCACCTTAGGCACCACAGTAGCTACAAAGAGTGACAACGACTGCTATAAAAACTGCATCCTTATGATGTAAATTTAATCTCAAGTGAAAAGTGACTCGTAAATAGTGTGAATACTTATACTACAGGATGAAACATAAGTGGATATCTAGTTTTTGTAAGTCGTAAGTATTATTACGACTGGAGAAAAAACACCCAAGCCATAAACAGTTAATACAACCTTAACAAAACTTGCTGTAACTTTTCGTATTCCACTGTCCGTAATACAGTTTTTTGTACCTTGACATCACTTGAGAGGGGAAGAATTTGTCACTAACATAATAATTGAAAGCAAGATTCTTTTCGATTTTACAGCTCTGTCTCTAGCATAATAGTAACGATAGCGTGGGCATGTTTCATAAAAGTAGAACTACTTTTATTCTTTAACACTTGTTTAGCCACACCCGTGACCATAATCAAATTTTTATATATGTAAATTTATTAGTAGGGGGTGAGTTATTATGGTAAAACTTTTATCATTTAACTGATTCAACCCAATATTAGTATACACACCACTTTCCCAAGACGAATATAATGCAACTTATTGAAGCATTTTTTCAGTTTGAAAACGGGTTTCCCCAAGGGAAAGGGCATGCAAGTTAATGTTCCTGTTGTAACGTAACAAATTCTCCAGGTTGATGAAGTTATTTGGAATACGCTTCGTTAGAGTGTCCAGTGTTGTGCGAACATTAAATTGATTTTATTAAAATTGTGCTTATTTTTTCAATGTAATGTGTTCAATGTGATAGGCAAAATGAATGACGGTGAAAAAATTCCCCTCTCGAGTTTAATTTCCAATCAGCTTTAGCTGTCTGGTTTTGTTAATGCGATTAAATGACGACAAGGGCGCCGTCACAATGTTAAGAAACATATAGTATAGGAATAGGAAAGCAAAAATCAAAACAACATTCCAGTGTAAGTAGGAAAGTTAACTGAACGATAGGATTATTAAATTGAAACTTTAAAATGACCATTATTTAGTTGAAATATTATTGTTGAAGAAAAATGTGGGTGTTTGACATAACGTTGATCTTTGGAGCCTTTATTACCAACATTGTATTTTAATTAAAGCTTTTTAAGTTTCCAATGATCTGCCCCACATGGAATAAAGAAGACGGGTTCTATTTCAAAAAATATTTAAAAATCAATTCGAATTGTTGAAAATCCCCTTCTGTGAAAATAATTTCTTTTTTTGATCCTATACGACCTCAGTGGGTTGTTTTATTGAGAGCATCAATTCAGTGTTAGTTATCTGGATTCTCATAGACGACTAGTTGTCAGTCGTTAGGGGATGTTTACTACGGAGTCAACAGAACAATTTCACTGATACCTTATTAAGTGTTTTGTATAGCATTCGGCCGACTCAGTTATTCCACATTAGGAACGAAACTTGTGTCAGTTTTTGAACCAGTGATTGATTATCACTTAGGCTACAGTTTACATCAAGACAACATTAACTAGCGTTGTGGTAAATTGTCTGTAATATTATAAATAAATAATATTGTAAATCTCAAGTAATTAAATTATTATAGATGGGTGTTGTAGCATTAAGGTACGGGAATGAGAAACGTCTAGCCGAGAACCAGCAGTCTACGTAAACTAAACAGACAAAATGATATGATGTGGGATTGAATCGAGCTCGTGTGTTTTGTTCTTGTAGTTTGTAAGAAGCCAGTACATTTATACACAGTTAGTATTGGCTTATAGGTTGTAAAGATAAATCTAAGTTTATATCTACATTAATAGTTGCTAATGAACTTCAAATTTATTTTGCACATTATTAAGTCCGGAGTCAGGACCACCGATAAACCGAGTTTTGAGCTTTTTCGAGCTTGCCGTTAGAAAAATGTAAGGAATGATCATCTTATCTTCGAATGTGTCTAACGTTAGTAAGCGTAAGTAACGTAGTAGTAATAGTAAGCTACTTTAGCACTGGTGATCAATGGTGATATATTTGTGTGACGGGTACATTTGCTTACACTTTAACTTGGACTGCTTCAAATTGACCCGGAGTCAACCGGATCAAATTATGGATTTTATTTTAATAATGGTACTTGTTCTTACATCCTGACTGTTTCAAATTACAAACGTATTTTTATGGCTAATGTGAGGTGTAAGGACGAGTTACAAAAACTAGCTGGGCAGACGAACATTGTTTCCTAATTTTAATGAACTTCTACGTACTGGAGTCTAGATCGACAGTTCAGCAGTACCCGCAGTATTTAATCGGAAAATACTAGAAATCCTTTGATCCAGCCGTAATATTTGTAGTAATGTAGAATTAATTAGAATTAGTTCAGGATGGTAAGCTTTTGATGGTGTTCAAAATAGTTTACTTGAGAACTTGCCCAATCTTGTGGGCTGCTCTTGTGCTATTATTTACATATGTACACACTACTACATACGTACTAAGAAATAGTAGATTTTACATGTTTTAGATGTTAATACGTACATCAACAAAATTATATGAACCTCAAGAGAGAATTTAAAATGATATGTTTGCTATGACGGGCATGTTTTCCTTTCCTTACAGTTTCAGTGAATAATGGAGTAGATGGACTTGATTCTATTCTGTGATATAAGTACATAATTACATATAATGCATTACTTACAAAACTTGATTTAGTCATGCCATTGCCATTAGTGGTATCCTAAACGATATTTTAACAAACATTGTAAGAGCTGTTATTCACTCCACGTATCGCATATGTTTATGATTTATGATTATGATCGTAAATAAATTCAATTTGAATGTACCCTAATTAATTAAACGTTTTACATAATTACTTTTTTTTTACCTCACAACATACGTCAACACGAATATTGTTGCCGTTGTTTCGATTTTGGTTTGATTAAACTTAAAAATCTTCACTTTACCATCTCACCATTATTGATTTTAAAACCTCAAGTCATGTGCATAGTAATGGAAATGCAATGAATTCGTTCCAAACGCGTTGGACGTCAAGTTTCAGTACAACATGCAATTGTCTTTCAGGTCATCAGTAAGGATTTCAGGTCTATTTAGCCAATATCATCCTATCCGTAAACCAAGATATATCGATTTTCGAACCACAATAGTCAGTCATTTTATTCAGCCCCAGAGTATTTAAATTTAATTTATTTATAGAAATTGTTTCCTTGTTTCAACCAAAATATAATGTCCACCTTAATGTGTAAAAATTGCTGGCCAGCGAAATTTTAATTTCAGTGTTAAAAACACTCCAAGCCCCAGGCTGCCTAGTGCTTTATGTTTATATAGTATAAAAACTCAATAATTCTCCTTGTTTGAAAAAACAAATTCCACTTGAAATTCATTTTTTAAATTTATTTCGCACCTTACCCCCACATTTCAACTCGGAGGGCTCGGCGCTGCGCCGCCACCTCGCGGAAGCATTAAATTATCGCGAAGCAATGATTTTTCTACATACACATCATGTCTGCTGACTTTGATCCAGATCATTGATTTTCCCGAAGTGGAAGCATAATGTCGCAGTTTGAAGTTTAGCTGTAATAGTTTTAAAATCAGCTTCTTATCTCTGTTCGCTTGCTCAAAATGTACTTTTGGAATGAAAAGTCAAGATTTTCGTATTGTAGTAATGTTTTCAGGCCTTGCAGAAAAATGCCGACAGAGTGCGATGCGGAAGAATTCCTGCCATATTTAAAGAACAGTAAAGCACCGTAGTAAGGAATTTGGAACCAATAATGTCCTGATCCTGACCAGACCAACACCATGCAAACATCGCTTCGCTCATTTTAAGAGAAAAAGCCTAAACAGTAACCTTCGGATTGTATTATACTTATAAGGTAACAAAATAATCTACTACCGAAAATCTCCCAAATATGTCCTGATCTGAAAATAATAAATTCTACTAAAATTAGTACGTAAACTATTAGCAACTGTTGTGAAAAAAATGGTTCCCATGTATTACATGTCATATGGTGTTAATGTAGTTAATAGAATATATACAGTATGCTTATACATTTGTTGGACCTACACGGCCAGATAATTACAATAGTTTCCAAACACAGTTGAATCATTATTTGGCTGAAAATTTATTGGGTCGTTTCGTCGTTTGCATTTCTAGCTAGAATGCATTGAGCTGAAGACTGACTAGATGTAAAAATTTCCGGTCGAAATATATTTTGTAGACTAAATTTAAAGTGTTAAAACTATTGTGATTGTGACTGATTACTACTATAAGATTATTGCAGATACAACTGTGGTAATTGAAATTTTAAGTTTTGAATAATAGGCAGTGGATTGGCATGGAAACGGCAATCTAAAGCATAATGTGTTGGAGAAAAAGACTCAAAAGAGATATCTGGTTTTTGGGAGAGAATTTGTGATCGATTATAAGAAATATGAGAAGGGGGATGGGGGATTAGGCCAAATTGTCAACCGCGGACCACGTTTACAATTTGTTCGGTGTCCTCCGAAACTCCGAACCGAAGTGCGAAGATTAACTTGATTGAGTTTGATTTTTGACTGCTCTTTCCTTAACTGATGCAGTGACAAAGTGAGGATGAATGAGACTGGGCTTAACGTTGGTAGTTTATTGTAGTTGTAGTTGGTATGGAAGAAGAGCGAAGACCGGCAGTGTTTACTGTTTACTTGTGCAAGGCTGGATGCATAGAGGTAGCTGTGGCTCTGGCTGATGAATACGCTGACAAGAACGGTTAGGTTGGGGAAAAGAGTAAAAGTAAAATGATGGGTGAATAACTAAGGATAATACTAAAAGGATAGGAGAACAGGTGTTGTCCCTTGCCTATGTAGTTGATTGCTGTACAGGTGGGAGGCTCGCTCTTCGCTCTTGGTTTTGGTTTCGTGCCCCTATTCTTGTTCGTTCGTGTGATGGAGAATGGCAGTGGAGAAGTGCAGAGATAGGATTTGTCTAATAAACTTGTGGGCCTGCATGGTGGGGCAAAAAGAGGCCTCTTCTCCTTCCTCCTATCGCTCCATTCACTCGTCCCGTCCTCAAGTTGTCGTCCTCCTCATCGTCAGTGGATCATCAGGTGTAAACATACAAGCATTCACAGTTATGCCTTATACTATACCACAACTCCACGTATATTCTTCCTTTTTATTTTCCTTCCCAATTAACCTCAACGTTCATTTATAATCATTTTTAATCAGTGGTAGAATTATTCTTAAAAGTAATTATTACCAAACTCATTTCAGTTCTCACATCTTCCATTCGCGTCTAAACTTGTGTTAAACGTCTTTCGTATATGGGTTTTCGTATGGAAGTTTAGCATGTACCAAGCTATGTACCGGGTTCATTTTGACAACATTTCCCAAATATCCCGTCACATTCTTCTAAACTTTCTCAAGTTTGACCACAGTTCGGATTAGTGTACTAGAGCGTGATTTGCTGGAAAAAAATTTAATGTTTGTGAGCTGAATTGTGTAAATGGAAAATTGAGAAAATACATTACCAACCAGTGAGTGTTTTTAAGTTCTAAAACGTGAATAATTATATTCTTGAATACCCAACAAAAGGCCAGCGACAACGACCAACGACCTTTCATTTCCCAATGTTTTTTCCACAATTGAGTGTTACACATCCGAATCAGAAGACTAAGGAAGGCGAAATCTTTTCCCTACACAATCTTACCCGGGATTCTCATTTGAGGTATACTTAGTTTACATTACTCCCATACTCCCACTATATAGACACATTTTTCACTTACGATCACCACTGGATTGATTGGCCTTGTTATTATGCAAATGACAATTTCACGTTTTTACGTTTCATTTATTTTACTTCACATAATATATTTTGGAATTTAAAGATGACTTTTGCCGCCTTTTCTCCTTCATTCAATTTTAATAACTTATTATTATTATTACTATAACTGATAACATCCGTTTATGTAAAATAGTTTTCAGCACTTAATAGTTTTGTGATTAAGAAATTAGTCGAAGTTACTTGAATGTATATAGGTATAACATACATTGGGTACACGAGAAACGATTGTAATATTGAATACGTGGATCTACAGAACAGAAGAGATATATGAGAAGTCTTATTACATAAATAAAGCACATTGATTTGATCGTCATCGTCGTCCTACTTTCAAATTTACAATCATTGTTGCAGTCAAGTGATATCCCGGTTAAAATACAAATTACAATTTATTTCAATAGTGCGGAGAATCTAGAGAGCAAGCTATACGCCAAAAGCTGTAGGTATTCCTTATAACTATAACTATATATACTTCCAATCTAATGGTATTGGTGCTCTAAAGAATTATTGTTTTGAAGCAAAGCGTTGAATGACTGCTCAAAGCATTATTTATTTTAGGTTCTTGTTCTTGGTAATTTGATTGAACTGTCACTGTCAGTCTAACCGAACGTGATCATTGATCACCATCGGCCATTTTTGTCGTTGGGGAATTTTACATGTATTAATTACTTCTTAAAAATGAAAAAATGATATACCAACATTGTCCACTGAGTAAAATCGACTCACAATCAGATGGAGATTGGAGATGGAAGAGAAACAAAAATGATGATCACATTTGCTTCGCGGTTATTTCATGCCTATACCTATACTTTTTGTGTGAAGGGCGGCATCTGTCCGGGGTTTTATTTCCCAGACTGTACCAGAAACTTTTTCCAAAAGCTTGAATATTTTATCCAGTAGTAAAGAAAACGTTATTTTTTGAAATTGATGCAGCTGATTTGTTGTTCCGATTGAAGTACTTAACCTCGTCGTTTCGCACAGCGAAATATTGGTTGACCGCAGGTTTGTAATTAAAAGGTAAAAGGTTTCGTCCTTACGGAACGGAGGAGCACTGACATCTTGGACCACAGGGGAGACATGATGGCAATAAGTCTGATGGGACGGTGGGAGGCGGTTGATAATAATAGCTTTCCGGTTTTACGGCTCTGTTTTATTCACTGCCCTCGTAAATTATTATGAATAGTTGTGCACACGCAAATGAAATTATCGGGATGTAACAAAATTTTGTCAGTTTCCTCAAGTGTAACATCTTTCAAGAGTAAATTCAACAGCGTAGTCCACATACTTTCCTTACAACTAATTAACTGCCGCATTGTCATTAGTCTTCCATTTGAAAATATGTATTCAACGATATATTCAACTTTCATACTTAAATATTTTGGGCAGGATCAAATACCAAACTGTCGCGTGATCGCTGCGGATGCTTTTGTGTATTTCTTGTCTTCGCTTACGTATAAGTTTGTATTGTCTGTACGTCAACATCCATGGGGACTCGATTACTCAAAAACCCTTCATCCGATTACCCTTGAAATTGATATATGTACGTACATGCACACATAATCTTCCGGCATACAGCTTTGATGAGTTCGAAGTTGAGCCGATTTAAAAAGAAATTTCATCCGATTTTGCTAAAACTTTGTACACATAATCCCCAGGCATCGAGCTCGCGGATGAGATCAAAATGGAGTCCTAAACGGTTTTGCACTGACCCCGCGGGTTATGATTCAAGAGATTATCTTGTTTTTACTCTTGTTCCATAAGCCCCTTGAATTTAGTCCTATATAAAAGCAATCTCCTGCCAACTTACATATATTTGAGCTAACTCCGTCAATCTACAACATACGTCAATAAAAATCGGGTCCACGGGTTGTAAATTCAAATCCCGTTTTAGTGAGCCAGTAGACGCGGAAGATGTTTGGATAAAGTCCTTTCGCTTCGTCGGTCATTGACAATACTTTTTATAGTACCAATTAAGTAATTCATTGCACAGAGATCATTGTCAGATTCGTTGTCGTACTCTTGCTAAATTTCTGCTATAGTCTAAAGTCTCAACTAAATTTAAGGTTTATAATATTTACAAGGAAGTGACCAAATGTTGTGTGTACCATTCATGATCAATGATCACCATAAACCTGCAGTCTTCATCTGAACTTTGACTCCGTCGAATCAACTTTATTTAAAAGTATTGCTATTCAGTGGTCAGTGGTGGACATGTTGAAGCTGCAAACCCTGCTTTCCAATTAAAATCCTCTGTATGACGTTACTAGAAATTAAGGATTGAGCATTTTGTCAACGTTTTATTCCCAAAATCCTACTTGTTATATTGTCATGATTAAGAGATTTGGCTTACTTGATCCGATAATGAAAAACTTGATTTCCCTGGTATCTATTCGCCTTTGTTTCATTTCATTCCTTGTGTTTTACATAAAAATGAATGGGCTTATTGCTGTTGGAACAACAACGTTGCCTTCACGGGTCCACGTGTGGTTCCTGTCGTCATTATATCCATTTTCCCTTGAGTGAATTCTGAATTATATCACTTGTTTAACTCTCCAAATAATTTTGGTTTAATTGGTCCAGTACCAATCTGCAATGCAATCACCTGAATTTCGTCCAGCTTGTCTATAATTATGGTGTGCAAGGCTATAGGGTGAGGATAATACAAAGAAGAGACTTGTCAGAGAGCCCTTCGGTGCTTCCACTTATTACTCCCTCATTGAAGTAAATTGCTCCAGAATAAGCGTCTCTTATAATCGCTCATATTATCATATTAATGTGTATTTGCTGATTGTGGGATGTACGCGAGTTATTTATTACCGTGTACAGTTGCTACAGCCGAAGATTCAGTCCAATTTTGTAATATTAAACATTTAACCTGGAGAGAAATTACGAGGGTAAACTTGGCATACCTAAGTAACTTAGCACCAACCATCCCGTGCTTTCCCACGACTGCAACTACAGCACCAATCAGGCTTCAAGGGAAACAACAAATTCCTTCCTAAAAATGGGGCCAAGTGCAAAGAGAGAGGAGCAGTTTAGCTAAAGTCAAACATGCGATAAGTATTGAGTTTCGGGTATTCTATTCCGTGGAATATTACACGTCCAACCTTACGAAAGTGTAATAAAAGATTGAGTTAGAGTTAGAAGAGTAATGTCGGTAGTATAAAAGTCGTTTTTAATAAACAGTTTTTCGGAGGAGTGAGACGCAGGTTATAGTTGCAGATTTAAAATCGTTTCCTGAAGCTGTCAAGTCCTCTTGGCTTACCTTCATTACGCTCAAATATTGAGCTCTCTGAACCGAACAAATCCATTTCTTATACCAGGGTCTGTAATTGTGCGGAAGGAAGATAAATAGAAGCTCCATAAAATGTGCATTGTATGTATGTATATCATCCACTTTCGTCCATTGGGGAAAATATCGGGTACTTTTTAATCCTACATATAAGGATGTATATTGTGATCGATGGATCGATTTGTCAAGAGGAATTATTACAGCTTGAGCTAACAATAAGTAACTAAATCAAGTTTCTTGTTCTTTCTTTAGAATGGATACATAATTAGGTTGTACTCAATAACAATAAACAATGTAATAACAAAGGTAAAGGTTTGACTAACAACGTGTAAATATTCTCGCTTTTAGCTGGGTTGGGTGGACATATTCTCGAGTTAAGCATATTACTTGTGACCTACTGTAGTTTATTTAAAGTGGGGTATATTTTCTGTTCTTATTATATTTATAGAATGATAGAATGGAATCGACAAAATAATGGGCTGAAAAGACCAAGAAATAGATTGTATGTGCATTTTGTGTTATGTTGTGAGGCGGGAGTGCACCGGTGGAGCATTCGTCAGTCGCGAATAAATAGTGAGTAGAGCTGCTCCTAGTGTCTTTATTAAACTGAAATGGCAAAATTGATTACATGTACGCTGGTAGTCCCCATCCCATTTCAGAAATACAGTATGGGCATGGAATTTTAGGTGGACATACCGGAACCGGAGGTGGAGTTCTCGGGTTGTATCATGTACACGCTTTTACTTAATCCACCATGCCATATACATGAATATAATATGTTGGAATATACTTGTAGTTGTTGTAGTGTCCCGATGCTCGGTCGCTCCATGTTCTTCGTAGTGCTCGTATAGTTTTAGTGGGACGGTGGAAATTGGAAATATTCCCAAAATAAACACTCAAGTAAGCACACATTCACTGCTCCATCATTCACACTGAGAATTTTCCACACCATTATTTCTAATTTCGATTTACCTTAAAGTGGTATGTATTTAGTTTAGTGATATACATACCACTTTACATACTTGGGTAAATATTAATTTATAATTATTGGGGAAACTCGTATTAATGATTATGTGACAACTCAGGATATCTGTAGATACTTGAATGGAGTAACAAGTCCGGTAGTTGCTAACGTCAGGTGTATGAAAATCCATTATTATCCTTGTCAACAATTGGAGAGGAAGCTATATGGAATGTCATTTGGTCTTGGAGTTGCATCTTTAAGCTCGAACTACATCACGCTTTTCTACTTTATTGTCATGTCATGAAATTGCAGAGCTGCAATTGTGTATAATGTCGTATTTTGCTAATTTTACTACCCTCAAAAGCATCGTCTCATTTCCAACAGATTTTCTATTATTATACTTACGATTAGCCTAATGTATATAGTACTAAAAAGTTGAAAGCGGTGGGCAAAGTTAAATTCCATGCATTTCTCCGTTATGCAAATGACGTGTTTCCGCCATGGAAAAGATGTCTTGAAGACCGCAGATGACCACAGGTAATTATGTACTTACAAAAAACTCTATGGAGTACATTCGGCGTCATTACGTGATGCTCTGCTTTCTGCTTCACGCTACGGTCATTCTTCCTATCTTTTTCTCCTCTTTTAAAATGAACTTTAAAAGATAATGAGGACATCTCTACTCTGTACTTATAATGGAGGCGCATGGGTTAAATTTAGGAAACAGTCCTTTATACACCATGTTCAGTTATGGGAAAGGACACGGCAGGATTATTTATTTTAAAGAGTATGCTTTACTTCAGCTTCCTTTGTAAACAAATGTAGCCCCGCCATTAAAATAAAACATGTGTAGCATAGTATGAATATGCATACATACTTAAAGAAGAAGAAGAAGAAGGAATTTCTTCATTGTATCATTTTCTATTTACCCCGTCGAAGAACTAAGGATTCTAGCCAGTTTGGAAGTTAACAATTGTGAAATCGACGTTTAAACAAAATTGTTACAACATTGTTGAGATGAACCTTGAATTGTTATAATTACTTCCAGTCCAACAATTTTGTCATCAACACGATGGAAATTCTCAGTTCGTGTCATTTAGTTTCATAAGTTGATCAGTTAAACTTGACATGATTCACTGTCACACTTGACTTTCCTACAAAATTCTCTCTCCCTAAAAGTCACCTTGGTTTTCCAATCGCAATCGCCTTCTTCCCTTCCTCCCTTCTTCTTCATCCAACGCAGTCATCGTCAGTAGGAGATTTCCCCTTTGATGCCATTGTCAAAAATAACGTTTCTTTCTGTCCGTCACCCGTCCACAATATTATTACATTAGACAGTTCCAACTTCCATTGAGCGGGGAAAAACTCGCAAACTTTTGCCTGGAAATGACTTTGTTCCCCAAGTCACGCCTGGATAAATGTTTTCATTCCACGCAATATTTGCTTTTCCTCACCAGTTGTTTCTTTTTACATAATGCCCACGATATTTCACTCCAACTTTTACTCCTGCTTGGTAACTTATCAATTAAATTGTTTCAGTATAAAAACTTATGTCTATCACATTTGTGGTGACCAAAGTTGAAGCTTTTGCAATTTATTATTGTGATTTTAAGCTCTGAAGTTAACAAAAATATTTTTGTACTTTATTGTCAGACTCATCAGGATTCTTCTGAATTTCTGAATATTAACGTATAAAAAACTTATTTCTTATTTCGTAAAATTAGTCCACATTTGTTCTGATAAAAAAATGGATATTTTCAAATAATTTTAGCTACTCCAATAAATTATGACGGCATAGGTTTTCGGTTTTCCTGCATGTAAACTATAGCTAGAGCGAAGACAGTTTTTATTGACTTTTTTGTTGATTTTACTGCTGCAAATAACTGTTAACGGAGTAGTTGTTGAGTGGGTTGACATCTGCTCAGGGGTACTGAATCATAGTTAAAAATGAATTTCAGCACGAGAGGAAAGGTCCAGATTCAATTTTCCTTCTGCAATCTAATCGTTAATATGGTCAATGTACATAAAATGTAATGATGATTAATGTGATAAGCCGCTAATAACGATGAATCTCTAGTCTACTGTCAATCCGAAATATGGGGGAAATAACATTTTTATTGCAACGATCACTCATCAGGTTTAGTTTTTTGCTAAATGTTGTGTGCATTTATATGTAGAGATATGTTTAAGAGGCCTCACATATTTGAATAAAATATCAAAAAATGTTGTGAGAGTATTGGATGGTGATGGTGACCGCTGATTAGACGAGGAGAAATGAGAATGTGTGAATGTGAATGCGAATCCCTACGTGAGTTCAGTTCAGAGATCAGAGTGAGCAAAGGACTATTGGGGAAGCTGGGACTGGGACGATTGAACACTACGTACATATTATATAAGTAGATACACAATGACAAAGGTTGTTTTGGTTTATTGTGAGAGTGAGAAGTGAGAACGGACTTGGGAGACGCATTGGGTGATGGCTCATTCAAGACTGACGATCAGTTTTATTTTAGAGTGCATAATACATTTCATAATAACATGAGCATATACTTGACTCTATTGAGGTTGACTACATGTTCCACATTCCACATATTTTCATTCTCACTTGTCTATTCTAAACCATTCCCTTATACTAAATAGCTGGCGCCTCTGATTTCTAATTGAGGTGCTCTTGCTCTGGCCTGGCGTCTCTGTGGCAGATGCAAATGCATATTATTGCGATATACTGGCTTGCTCATCTTTAAATAGATTAAATAGATTTAAACCTGCACCCACTATACACGTAAACACGAGCAGAGAAATGGGGCGAGGAAGTGAGGGTGTCACACATTTACAGGTACACATGAACAAATTGAATTTCAAATTCCTGGAATACTTATCAATGTAATTATTACTCAATTCTAGTCAGCAGGAATTGCACAGGGCTCAATAATAGATGCTGCGATTTACATTTATAGTCTGTAATGTAATACAGGAATCAAAAATACCGCTCGAATGACGATGACAAAGACAAAAATTTCCCCTGCACATTAATTATTGTCGGAATTGAATCCTAAATATAGAAAAGGACAGAGAAAAGCCCTACAATGACTTATTGAAGCAAATAGTTAATCATATATAGAATCTTACATGAAGATTAGCGTGGGAGTGTATAATCCTTAGTAAATTATGGAATAACAATAGATTGTATTATGGCTTGAAATAACTGTACGAGGACTTTGATTCTAATTTATTATATAGGTAAGTACATGCGGTTAACCTTTAAGTTTTTCGGGTACGTAGTGAGAAAAATGGAGAATAGAAGGGTAATATTGACCATATGGTCTGTTGGTTTAGTACGAGCTGATATAATAATTATTAAAGTCTTTGTTGGGAGCGTCAAAGAATGCATAGAGAACAGCAGTGTATGCCTCTTTCAAGTGAATTCTTGTAGCGTGATAAAAATTCATGTGAGCTAAGATATTAGATACATACGCCCTTTATTTTCAAGCTTAGTAAAACAAAGGAAGCTGGAAAATATTTATGGACCTTGAATAGAATAATGAGCATAAAAGTTGTCGGCTATAGGAAGAAAACATTTTGGGGGCTTATCATATTGTTTAGGTGCATATGGAGCACTGTACAGGGAATTACATTGAAGAGTAAATAAGTTGCATTGAATGTACAGTGTAATAGAGCCAGTTGTTTTCAGTCCCTGAAGTTTTCATCTTAAGAGCTGCAAGGAGAGGCTTAACATGTATATAGTTAATGGATGATTATAGTGTTGAATATTTATGCGTACAAGTCCGCATGCACTTTCCTGTAATTAAAACTGCGTGCTTACTCTTCGAGAACTTGTGCAATTCACGCCGGCCAAATCAAAACAATGCTATATGGGGATTGCAACAATTTTCTGCATGCAAAATCAACTTTACCTTTCTTCTTCTGGGGATTGCCTTTCCTGCACGATCATGTTTTTCTCTGCGAGGAATATTAAATTGCTTTTGGTTCTGCTGAAATATGACACAAAGAATGTTTTATGACTGGGAATTAAGATGCCATGGAATTGCTCATGGTATAAAGTTCCGTCCTAAAACTCTCAAAGTTCACCATCCAGACTTTTCGGATTCGCACGGAACACTTGTAGCGTTCTTCGGATTAGTCTTCGGAGTGCACATGGTTATTGAACGACCCCTCTGAAAGCAATTTCTCCATTGCCAACATGATTCATCACTGATATTATGGGCTGAAAACAGTGAGAAATGTCTGTCGGTTTTTGTCAAGAAAGTGTCATGACTATTCTACAGCATTGCCATTGAAGGAGGAGTCTTACTGTTATAGACGTATACCATTCATAACAGCATCACATAACAAATGATTATTATTTTAAGCTTATGCATGGAGCTTTTTAGAAATAGAAGAACACAAGTGGAGGATAAAATTATAAACCTGTTTAAACTTTAGTATTCCTTTCCTATACTGTCAACACCGACAGCTATAGTTGCTCCTTAATTTAGCGGCAGAGAAAAGCTGGTAAATGTAATAATAATGGCAATAGACGCGGCATCAAATTCCAATCTAGAGCTTCTAGTACGTGGAAATCGGTAATTTGAATAGAAAATCTTGTTATTGCAATACTTCCTACGTATCTACATATATGCTGTAAATTGTTCAAAATTTCCTTCTTCGTCGCGAATTCCTCGCTCCGGAGATTCACTTAAGCCTCCAGATTTATTTTAACCAGGAAAGGATCGTCTTATTTTTAAGCCTGGATTGTATTGCCGTCTGAGTTTTCAAGCTTTATATGTATAGTCTGTACTTTACGATCGTCCTTCCAAATATTAATGTAAGCACCAAAATTGTGTAAGTGCACGCCAATCTCTATATTGAATCTTCTGTGCTACAAGTAACCGCGACGACATAGTAGCACCCTTCAGCCTTTTATTTCCTTCATAGCCAAAATTTATCCCAAGCTGGAGTTAAGCTTTTGATGAAAATCACAAGCAAAAATCCTGTGACAAAATCAATATTGTTTATATATTTATTCATAACAGTTTTTGTGGAACTTGGTGATGTAAAATTTACTTTGATCCAAGAAATAAGGATTTGGAATTAAGATGAAAACAAATTAATCTCTGTAGTATGCGCCCTATCACGTACCATTATGCTTCTAGCTACTATTGGCAACCGATTATTTCCATCCGATCCTTTCGAAATGTCCATCCGACCCTTTCTAAGATCAACAGTAAGACCATGAAAATAGAGAAAATGTGGTCTTGCATTAAAAAGTTACGCTTAAACTTATGACGTGCTTTACTCAGTAAGTCTATTTAGTCATATTGTTTACCTAGCTGATTGTGAGTTAAGTTGTTGTTGTTGAGAGGTTTTTAATGATGTGACTATTAGTTTCTTAGTTATACTCATTCCCTCGTTATATTTCCCTCAATATTCCCATAGTCATACATGATCACACTCATTAGAGTAACATATCTACATATCTACAAACCACTTTTTCCTCCTTCTCAATATTTTTCAAAACTACCTCAAAAATGTTTCCAACTGATAAAGTAACAGCAAACATAACATGGGCAAGCTTAAAATCTCCCCGATTCCGATTGTTATTAGCATCGACGGTGAACGGTGAAGTAGCTGAAGAGTCTTGAACTAATACAATCTAAAATAATACAGGACGTTTGTTTATGTGAAAACTTATTCAAGGCTTCCGTCTTTTCGTGTTTTCTAGTTGGAAGTAGTAGACATGTGCTGAGCGTGTGTGTTGATTAGTTTACAATAATATTATATGTAATAAATTTATAGTTTAATTATTAAATATTGTAGTTTTCTAAAAAAACATCATAATCGAGTTAGGCTGTGGAACGTTGCTATATGGAAATTGTGGAAACCGAAGAAGCAATTCTAAGTTTTCAATGAGTGTCTCTGTCAAACAAATCGGTTATTTCTTCTTCCAATTAGAATGATGGAGTCTACTCTGAAGTATATCCAGTTATTGTTATTCGCATGATAATTATTACTTGTATAGCAGAGGAAGGGGAAAGCTAGAGGAAGTAGTAATAGTTGTGTCCTCATTAATAAGTGTTGTTCAATTTCTACGACACTGCAGTTCTTCTTTTACTCTTATCGCAACACAAGTAATATATTTCATGTCCGCTTGTACACAACGTCCAAATAACCATGGAATGTGAGTAATAAACGATATCAGCAGCTGTTAATTTTCAAAACGCACATATCGTCATTTCGGTGTCGCTTAAATGCAAGCATCAAACTACAATATAGGATGTGCATACAGGTTTCTTTGTGAAAGCAAAACTTGTTGCATTAATTAATGATATTTAATGAGCTCTAATAATTATTATGTGCAAGGTGCAGTACATAGTATTGGATCTCGAATGGATTGGTAAGAATGTCAATCCACGTTAGAATTTAATGACATGACAACCAAATCCTCTTAAATAATTTTATAATGGCGTGCTGGGTGATACTTACAGAGTGAGGAATGAGGAAGTTTCTATAGTATAAGTATAGTGTACCTATCTTAACATTTTATGAGGCCATTTTACTTGTAGCTTACTTTACACTCACACTAGAGCAGAAATCCAATAGAAGTGGATTGCATAAATATTTACTATTTGGATTTAATTATAGTTTAAACATTTATTTTGTATTATTTGTAATATAATTAGTATACATAGTGAGTTGCAACGGTGGAATATTTGCAAATCATCAGTTTTCCACAAATTACTATATTATCCAAATATAATTACTGCAAATCAAATATTGTTTTTCTCAACTAAAGTGTTGTTTATCAATCTATGTACATATCTATACGACATAACACAAAGTGTTTTCTAAACAAAAGTACTCCACTAGTTCCATAATTAAATATTGGTTCAAATGAATGAAACAGAGTGTATCATGTGTTTAGCATGTTCTGCATGTGTGAGCCAAGCAAAAGCCGGTAGGATTAGATAATTACATCATGTAGTATGGCAGGAAATATAATAGTTGTCTATAAAATTTCAACAAGTATTCATATACTAACGTAATAATTGACTGCATTTGCAAATGACTGAATAAAGAACAGAGCAAACAAGCTAATTGTAAGATACTAGATTGGACAACCGTAAATAAGGTAGTAGATACCGTGAATTGTGAATATTGTGAATCAAGAGGGAGATTGCGTTGAAAGTTAACAGAGAATTTTTCCAAATGTAAAATCCTAACTACATAATGTAAAATGTAGAGTACGTGGATGAGAATGTGTTGGTGCATCAAAATGTTAATAGCACTATGGCGGAGCGGAATTGATAGTTGTACCAACCACTTCCCATATTTTTACGGCCTCGATTAGGTCACAAGTACTCATCATTCTCTGATTACAGCATTCGAGTCTAAATAAGGTAATTGGTATTTCAGGTAGTAACTGACAATGGCACGTTCACAAGAGAGGAGACTCTTCCATCCAAAGTATTTCCACCTGGCTATCATCCTCTTGTCTACGTCTACGTCTACTCTACATCCATCAAGTCTGCGCTACATATTATCCTTCTATTTTCTTATCAATTTTTTTCAATGTAATTGCCCCTTGACTCCAGCAAATGTTACACAAAAGTATTATTTTGCTAACAAAAGTATTAGTGTAATCCGTACATTGCACGCCATATTTGTCAAATGCGAGATACTTTTACAGGTTAAAAGTTCATCGACATGGTTGAACAACAAGTGTGGAAATAATATAAAAAATCAAGTAGTTTAGGACCGGGGTTTTTGAAGAAATCCCCTTGAGGAAACTGATTGAAAGGAAATGGAATATGGTAGCATCTACTAGATTGTGCAATTAGTTAGTCAATTCTATCTGTAGTTCTCAAACTTGAGAGACGATAAGCGAAACTTGCAATTTAATCTGTAAGGACATGGGAGTAAGGTCTTTGCCATCGGTTTTGACTAGGAAACATCGAAACATGACACAAATGTCCATATACATATCTACATATACCTATCATGTTCATGTATGTTTTGATTGATTGTGTGTACTGATTTTATCTACTGATTTACGCAGTGCCGAATTCCATCACTTACTTAACCAGTCAAATCTCTATCATTATGTAGTTGATATGCATTCAAAAATAGCTCTCACCTTCAATTCCCAATGTAATTATGTTCTCAAACCAGTCGTAAGATACACTGTGGAGTATGTATATATACATATGCAAGTATGTAGTTATGTAAGAATATTGTAAACAAAAAAATGACTGGAATTTACGAGCTGCAAAACTAAAACAAACAATAAGTTATGTGTGGACCAGTGCCAGTTTTCATTCGGAAGGAAGTGGGTCAGTGTCTGTTGGGTCCAACTTCACTTCTTCTCTTCTGCTTCTGCTTATCTGCAGTCGACTGCACTAACGGATTCAACAATTCCTTCATACCCTTCTAGTTGAAAATCCCTTGGAAAAACTTGCTCAACTAACTTGTGCTTCATTTTCCAGTACACATTCCATCGTCCGTAGTCCGTATATTGGTATATCTACTTATTGCTCAAAAATAATCATTGGCGGCTGCAGCATCAGAACTTTTGCAAAATACTTTTGTTTACACTTTTGTCCGACTTTTCGACGTTTGCCAGAAGTTTGCTGTAGGTTAGGAAAAGTGTTGGCGTGTCGACAAGTTTGGCGAGATTTAGTTAATTCATGGCAGACAGTGTGGTGGGATAAATTTGAAAATTCTGTCAACCTTGATTTCACTTGTAAACAATGACTTATGAAATTATCTTCTAACCTACTCGAAACTAAAAATATCTAATAATTCACAATCTTCTAGTATAATCAATTCGAATCTTCGCTAAATCTATGGATAGTTTAATCCAAATGTGGGCCGAAATCATGAAAAAGGATTATAGCCATGCAATGGTTTTGTATGGCTGATTGTGGATTAGAATTTGTAAGCGGAGACGGAGAGGCGTCCATAAATCGGATGGACCAAAGTGTGATGTCCTGCAATCAAATGAAGAGTCAAAAGTTTTTCTATTTATAGAAGCTCCACATTCTAATTTGAAATTCATCCCCTTTGGGTTTATTACGAAGAAGTTGGAAGAGGGAAAGAGCCGTAGGAGCGAACGGAGAAGCTTCCCTCCAACTCCTTCATCCGAACCTTTTTCATCAACGTTAACTTTTGGGATTGGGCTTGATAAACGTTTGAGATGCGGTCTTCGTCTTGTAATTTCTATTATAGCTTTTTCGACGTGGCACAGAAAACTCTTGAGTAAAGTTGCTCTTTAGTCTTTCCCTGTCGTCTCGCTAATTCCCATAAAGACACGTTCAAAATTAACTTTACTTATTCACTCGAGCGACGGGCAGGAAAAAGATATTCGCTTTGTTCTTGAAACGCACCACAGCAGCCTTTGTGTATTTACGTATTGTATGCAAAAACCATTGTTTATATTTCTTATCGAGCGGAAGGATTCAGTTTTCGCTCATATTTAGTTAAGCAGACAATAATAGCTTCTCATTTTTTTTTAAATTTCCCCTTTATTGTTACTCCTTATTGTCATATACAATTATCGCTCTTTTCCATAGGACAGCATTACTAATATCTGCATTATTACATAATGCGTAACTAACTAACCAACAATGCAGTAACAAATTTAATTATTTTTATTTTAAATTGAGTAAAAGGCTTTTTAGTTTAAATTTGAAGTGATGAAATTGAGGTCACTGCAGTCTTATTTAGCGTCAGTAGGACAAAGCTACAGAGGTTCCAGGCTTATTTATTGCCCCGGACAATTTGTTTTAAAGTTTGGGAGAATTCTACATTATTCTATACAAGAGAGTATCATCAGGTTGGTTGAATAATCCTAAGATATAAATTAATAAAGCGAGAGTGGAAGGGTTAATAGACACCAAACCATGTTTTCCCGTCTTTTCACAAATGAATCACCTTTCAGTTTGAACGCAAGATTGGAATAGCGGTGTCACTTTTTCCTTCACTCTACAAATTATCATTACATGTGCAGTATAGCAAAACATCTTATTATTCTGCATCATCTGCAAACGCTATATTCAATCTCGCAAGTTTTGCACGGAGAGTTTTTGGATGTTATATGAGAAGATTGAGGCACCATAATAGTCCTCACGTTCTACGTCGAGCATCAATTCTGTATCTCTTTCAATTCTCTATCTATTTTATATCCCGTTGTTTGGGATTTTGTAGCCCATTTTCGCCAATCTTTGGTTGATTCGAGGAAAAAGTAACTTGTTTGATTTTATGGTTAAACGCTATTGAAAGAGTACAAGATAACTTTTTGCAAAGCGTGCGTGTACATGCATGGATTATGCTGAATGTTGGAAGTAGGTAGTATGCATGTCCATAGGTGAGGTTTAGGGTGGTAGAGTTTGTCAAAAGGTATTTGTGCAATTTATCACTATCGTTTATCACGCTCGCAAATCTTTACGTTTCCTCTTTTGCCTGCAGATTCAACCGTAAACCTATGACGACGTCATGTTGGAATTACAAGTACCGGCATATTTGTTTTGAAATAGAAATGCATAAGTTTTGTCATTGGCGTGGCATTGTGGTAAACTCTGTGGCTTAAAAAGTATCTCTGTACTAATTATTATTATTGTTATGGCAAGTTGAAGTGATTCAAGGAATGAATAGATTTTTGTTTATTTGGCAATATTGTGCTTGCAGTTGATTGTGCAAAGTGCAATATGCGATATCCGAAATGAGTCTACGTTCTTATGCCAACTATCAATTTGTGATGGTGCGAGGTATTTTTTTTAAATTTGATCCTGTAGGTTCTGCATTCCTTACTAAGAATACGGAATTTGAAGATTTGGGGAAAAGAGTGTGTGTGTGTGTGTGTGTGGTATGAAAAGTTTTTCCATGACATGTTGGAATTGGATTCCCTCACTGGACCAAAACAGCTTGCTATGTCATATGATGTGGACTGTGGGATTAGGAAGTTGAAGGCGGAGGTGAAGTTAAAGGATATAGTTGTGGAATCAATAGAATATTGGCCTTGTGTCCCCTTTTGATAGGAAAAATGTAGCAATTCGACCTCATCTCTCAGGATCAGGGCTGTCAAAAGGGCGATAAGTTCTTGTCCTGTCTGGCTCATATATTTCTATTCTTGTAAAAGACATTGACGTGCGTAATCTTGCGACCATCCCTCCTACGAAATAACTAGATCAACTATTAAGCCATATATAGGCACTCTTAAGTTCGAACTTTGATTTGCCATAGTCCAGGTTCCAGGTTGCACTTTCCCACTCTCCCAACTTTTACCTTATGAACCTCTGTCAAAGGAAGCCGAAGAGAGCAGAGTATGGGGAGTTTTAGTTTTGATGAAATTTTTCAAATATGACATAATAGACACACACAGTACATTGTGTCTAATATGAACATCAAGATGACTTTTCATGCGGCCAAACGTATTGCGGCAAGTATTCCGATTACGTAAGCACCACAGAGCCTCATAGGAAGAGATTCTTTGTGGGAATTTGACAAAGAAGACTAAAAATGTACATGTATCTTATGTATGTGCACGTTCAGTCGACTGGATCTTTAGCCGTAGTTCCAAGAAGACAGTCACGTCTGGAGACGGGATAAGCTGCGTGGTGTGTGCGAAAACTATCTTTGAGATCTTTGCCAGTACAAGTAGATATATTAAAGAAGCATTGCAATGGAAGTAAATTGAGTTGAGCAACTCCTCCAGTTTTATAGTACGTCGATCCTTAAAACACAAGTGAGATCTCATTTATCTCATTTGTTCAACCAAAAATCGAGCATAAGGAAGAGTGAACAGGATTCTTTCGAGCATAGTAAAAACCTGAATTTGCTATTATTTCTTCAACAATGGACCATTCCGCAACGTCTTTATGAGTTGGATTTGAGGAAATTCAAGTAGTGGAAGATGTGTGCTGAGTTAAGAGGGACGGAGATATATGTATGATCGGATTCGGGTGGAGGGAAATTGCAATAATATCTGTAGGGAGACGCTGCTGAATCCTGAATCTTGATTTTCTTCATGTCATTGTTCCGTAGTTCCGTCATTCGTGAATGACTTGAAAGGTTCGGTGGTGCGTGCCCATGATGATTTGCACCATTCCCAACTCGTCCACGTTTCCCCGTGCTTTGACTTATTCCGACGATTAGGACGGGCTGTATCCACTGTGAGTTATAAAACTCGTCTATTTAGAAGGTAGTCATACTTGGGGTGATAAAGGCGTAATTTCATTTCATCCTGCACGGCACATTCCGCTCCATGTACCTCTAAACTCCAGTAAACGTTACCAGTTACAGTTACCAGTTAGGTTAGGAGTTCGGAGTAGAAGGTACCTTTGAGGCGCAGCTATAATAAACCAACTTCCAAGTCCCAACGCACACTTCCTCACAATTCTCTTCCATCCTCTCTCCTCTCTTCTCCATAGAATCCCGCCGTACCCAGTGATGTAAAATCCTACCTCGCTGCATCTTCCTCTCCACAAGTCCATTTTTAACAAAATAACATCACCAGAAAGAAGCGGAGTCACTCCATTAGCATCACTACATGGCAATTATTCACACGCTTCACCTGTCGTCAATACTACACTTCTACTATAATTTATCTATTTGCTTCAGGGGATAAGTTCGAGACATTTAGATTATGATTTATATTTGATTGGATTAGTATTTCATGGATACATTCCAAAGTTTCCAACCACTTTACTTTTATAAATCCTAGTTGAATCAACTCGGAAACTATTAGTACAGATAATATGAAAATTTAAAAAAGTAATATTATTGTCTTGTAAATAACTTTATAACTTTGCATGGATAGCAAGAACAAATATTATATTGGTTGTTCTATATGATAATGATATGCATATAAATAACGTGTTTTCTCTTCTATTCCAGACCCAAACGTGTGTACAGAGGATGAAGAAAGGGCTGAATAGCTGCCAATGAAGATGATCGACAGTGATGTTAGAAAAGGTGCGGTGAAGCATTGAAAGAAATACTCACAATCAGGAGTGACAGTGACAGTGACAAAATAACTCAAAATTTTGATACAGTTTGTATGATGTTGTTGAAAGTGAGAGAGTTAACTGCCTGGACAGATTTGTAACAATACAAATGTGGATTTTGTACTCGCACCGTAAACTAATTACACCCTGGCACTTCTCCCATCTCATTCCTCATTCAAGAAAGAATAATGAGAAAGGACTGAAGGACTCATCCCCACTCGGTTTCCAATGTCCAATGACGCCTTTTTAAGTACTCGACACATGTTTAAATTCTGACGAGCACCTCTGTCCCCATTTCCTTTACACAGATACTAATAATCAAGGAATTCATAGAGGAGGAATAATATTTCCTTTCTTCCCCGTGTCTGGTTGAAAGTAATTAGAGGAAGAAGGGAGTGAGAGAATGGCGTAGAGAAGGGAAAGGATTGCTGCTGAACAGTGTCGTTTAACACCTTCCTTCGTCCCTTCTGTAAATACACCTTGGAATAAATAGACCCGTATAAATACGTTTAAGGAAAGGAGGTAGGGAATTGTCGGGTTCATTTTGAATGTGTGTGTAGTGTGTGTGAGGAATAGCGGGAATCGGGCTCTGCTCTTCATCTCAAACCGCGCTGAACTCTTCCCCGGCTTTCAGTATCTTCTCTTTCACACGCTCTACGAGATACTGGCTGAGAGAGAGGAAGAAATAGAAATTGTAAACTAATAAAAAAAACTAGTAAACTAGTAAAAGGATATGTATTTAAAGATGGGAAAGGAATTTGTGTAGTGAATGAGTATAAGAGTGATTGTGTATTTGGTGAATCGAGGGTGGTTTGGTGAAAGTAAGCGGCGAGGGAAATAGTGAGTGGGTAAAAGGAGTAATAAGCGAGGTGCGTGGCGTGAGGAGGTGAAGTTGGTATAGTGTGAGAGTGGTTTTTCGGAGTGAGCGTGTGCATCCATGCATAAGTACAGGAGAGTCAAGTCCAAGAAGGAAGGAAAATAGAAGATACAGAGACAGTGTTGGTAAAGGAGAGAGGGAATTCGGAGCAGAATTGAGTGAAATTGTTTACGTGCCGTGCAAGGCAGTGCAAGGATGGACCATGACGACTTGATCCAAGAGTTACCAAGCATAGAAAGACTCACTAACCAGGTAAACACTATAGTACAGATATAGTAGAAATATATTGAACCATTTCCGCATTCGTACCTTCGTATGCATTTATAATTCCAAATCGGACCGTCAAACCTCTGTCTTTCACTGTCTCTCTCTCTCTTTTTCTCTCTCTCTCTTTCTCTTTCTCTCTGCAACTGCCGGTGGTGGCATAATGCACGGGAAAACTCTTTCTAGCTCTAATAATAATTGTGTTGGGAGTCAGTGTGCACTTTCCTCCTTTTCTCCACTGTCTTCCTTATCCCTATTTCTTTACCATTTCCTTCTCTCTGTACACATTTCACACTACAGGAACAATATTTGACTTAAATATGAAATCTGACGAGTCTGTCTTTACTGAATTCGGCTATCAGAACCTTCTGGTTCAACTGGTTTTAAATGGTTATACTTGTCGCGGTCCACAGGAAAGACTTAAATTAGCTCATCGGAGAAGAGCAGCTCAGCTGAAGAAATATCAGCAATATGAGAAGGACTTGGGCTCGAAAAAGAACAAAATGCTCCAGATTGAGCAACAGAAGCGGGCAAGGATTAAAAATGGACCTAGGGTACGATTCAGAAATAGCATCATGCTTTTGGAGGCTGCCGGACGCAACGATGTGGAAGAAGGTCAGTATTTTATTTTCCCGCACATTGACATCACAACGTCATTCATCACCATTCAATTTTTGACAAATTCATAAAGGGCTACTTTAGAAAGGAAGGACTGAATTTAACCAGGAAAATTGAAAAAAAAACAGAAATTTTTTGAAAATAACCCATAAATTTTTAAATACACAAGTGGTTCATGGAACTTATATATGGTGGAAAAATTTCGAGTAGACTTTAATTTTTCTTGGTGAGGATTGCGTGTCCACAATGATTTTTTCATTGAAATTTCAATGAATTTTTCTTTCTTTTCTGTGTATTTTGTGGGACCTACTAGTAGATGTGTGGGGAGGGGTAGAGAACGTTGAATCAGTATATGCAATTTGAGTCATACATAAGCCCTTTGGAAATGTTTGATCAGAAAAGTAAAACCATTAAAGCTTTGGCAGATACAATGTGTGCTTCCCCGAGCATCTTATTTCCACGGCACCAGCTGCAATTTCTTTTTCTTGAGAAACGGCAATGAGGATCCAATATATGTTCAGAGATACAAGAAATGTTCCACTTGTGTGATTTATGAACTTGAGGCATGAAAACTTGCTATACACATGTTTACTTCCAACTTTCACACTTGCAATTTT
Source organism: Lipothrix lubbocki (assembly GCA_034696945.1). NCBI lineage: Eukaryota > Metazoa > Arthropoda > Collembola > Symphypleona > Sminthuridae > Lipothrix > Lipothrix lubbocki. The sequence goes on from JAQGAK010001000.1 coordinate 40,601, forward strand.
CTTTGTTCAATATATTTTGTGTCTTTATAGTTTTTTGTCCAAAACTTCTTCTTTGTTGCTTCTCCCAAGACAAATTGCCTAATTGTTCGGTTCTATTTCCCCCAACAAATGTGAAGAGGATAAAATACACTGTCCTCCTTTCCTCTCTCTCTCTCTTTTATACTCGGGAACATGTAGATAAATTCTTTATTATTACGTTACAACCCTCACTATTGGTAGACGCACACAAGTCTGGAAAAGAAGTGGCGACAAAGCATGTGGGATATCTGTATAGTTCTCGTCTTTCCCAAAAAAATCATCAGTTTACGTGTACAAGGGAAAATTCTTGTGCAAGTAGAAATATTGCCCTATTAAAACACGCTTCAGTGTATGTTTATCAAGTAATAAATAGATCATCGTAAGGACCAAATTGTATCCCTTAACGTGTATAATGCATGTATAATGCTCCTAAATTTAGACCTTGCGATTTTTGTTATCTCCCACTAATAAATCCTGCATTGGGAATTCAGTCGTACTTGTATCATTTACAGAGACTGCATTTTTAGATAAAACAAAGGAAGCTTTACAGCTTTATGGGAGGAATTTAAGGATTGTTATTGTATTTTTTTCAGTTCGAGATCTCCTCGTAGCTGGAGTGGACCCTGACGTAGCGAACGAAGATGGTCTGACGGCGCTTCACCAGGTGCTCTTATATCATACGATTATTAATAGTTCCTAATTTATATCCATTTTTTCAATAGTTCCTAACTCTCAATTTAGTGGTTAGTATAAACAATTTGCACAGTTACTCTGTCTTATCCAGTGCGTCATTTGTTGATTGTTACGCACTTCCCTCACTTTTCAAGGAAGTAATTATTGAATGGCCCTTATACAGTTCGGGACATTCTAGTATGCACGACTAGACTTTTTTATTTGTGTCTATCAAACAGTAGTCTACCAAAAGTTGTCTTCCAAACTAGTAAATATTTGCGTTAAGCGTTTAAGCGCGGAGGAATGGAGTCACAAAAGTTCAGTTTGTTTGACATGTACATACGTAACAACTTACAGTTTCCTTGGCATCTTTGCGTAAAAGAAGTTTCTCATATGTATGTTCATATGCTGCGGGCTTCTATGTAAAACTGAGGGAGATTTGCGTTGTCAGCAGTTTAGGCTGGAGGTTTGAAGGGGCAGCGCAAACCTGTAGGTGGAAAGATTTTCATGGAATGACCATTCACTTTTATTCGTAAATTCTCTCAATGTACCCCTCAAATTGATTTTTGTTCTCACACTTCGTCTACGTCTACTGCATAAATATCATGATTCGGGAGTTTACGTAAGGAAGCAGTAAATATTTGCGAAGTGACGATTGGATTACCTTTAGTAGTTTCTAATAGCTTCAACAAATGCTTGACTGCGTCCGAGTGTTTTTCGACACCGAGTGGATTTTAGAATAATAATATCCTGTCGTATTTATTTTAGCTATACAGAGAAGCAGAAGTGTCATTCCCGGATTACTATATGTATTATGCTTGGTGACTGAATTGACATAGGCACTTCGTAGCCTTTTACACTTATCTTGTCACATGGTTTGTACAGATTAGACACGGCTGCATATGTGAAATGTAAATTGTCGTCATTTACATTTTTACAATATCGTCCTTCGGAATTGTTTTGAACGTATACAAAGTATAGCTTTGGAAGAAATACAAAATATAGGTTTGGAAAAAACAGTCCGGTTTTCTTATTCTTATCACTTTGTTATCTACCTGTATCTCTTGTACAGTTTAAAACCTGTACACCATTACGACATATAGTGGCTTAATTGGAAGCGTGTGAGCTCTTTGGACGTATTGCTAGTGATAGGATAGAAGGAATAACATGATATGAAAATAATAATTATTGGGTACTTGAGTTGAGTAACGAAGTGGTAATATAAGTGGTAGAGCCGTAACTTGGAGAGTAGACCATGCATGTGTGTTTGGGGTAGAGCCTGATGGGAAGGACTTTATCCCGTTCGTCCACCGTCGTGTGTCTGTGTACTTGTAATCACTCAAATGGTTTACACTTACATAATAATTGCGGTGAGAAATGTTATTTAGGTACGTGTAATTTACGTGGAATAATGATTGTGAGCAGTACTATATGGGATCTAGTATTATACTTTTTGCACTTGGTGGAAATCTTTCTTGTGCTTTTCCCTTAGTGTAGAAGTTCAACTACAGATACTTACCTATGTTCAAGCCATTTAATCATGTGGAAACCATAATGGAAGTAATGTTGAACAAGTACAAAGTTGTACAAAATCATATTTGGAAGCTGTTACTCGTTTCCACGCAGGTTAACTTGATTAAATAAAAGTAGGTGAACAGTAGTGACAAAGGTAGAAATACAATCATTATAATTTATTAATTATTATTACTATTTTACTAAATTATACTCATGCTAGTTTCAATAAAGTCTCAATATCAATAACGTCAATAAAGGCTTAAAAGACATCCAGAAAAAAATGTACCCAACAAAATATTAAGATACGAAATACAAAAATAATACGAATCTATTAATGATAGAATACACGGTTTCTTTGACCCTTTTTAATAATATAATTCATTGCAAAGCATCAACATTGATTTAAAAAACTGGGGTAACTCGGAAAGAGTTGAGCTATAGTGCTCGATCTCATCTCATCCCAGCTCTATGTTTGGAGACTATAAACATTCACGAAAATAATATAACTTAAGTAATCGTGTCTGCGGACGCGGACAGATGTACAGAGATGATAAACATTGGAGATGCTGGCGCTGCCCCGAAAAACTACTAAAAATACTAAATACTACAACCATAATATAATAACGCTTTCAAATAGTTTAGCGCAAGTGTTTTGTTTGCTTTTGCACTTTCCATCTTTTTCGTATACTACCTTGAGCTGTGGAAATCCACTTCTGCCATTTAAAGTCTAAATAGTTGTTGAACGAAAAGTGACTTTCGATATCAAGCTGCAACTTTAAATTACATTAAATTATTATTATTATTTGTAAATCCACATTAATATCACTTACATGCGTTAATAGAAAATATAGGCGGAACTGAGAAAAATTGCAATTTAACGTTATTGTAATAATCATGTGCTGGAACTTGAGAGACACACGAACATATATCCCTAATAGCACAACGTAGTCGGCCAGGCGCATATTTCATGCAAGTCAGTGGCGTCGGCACAGCGCACTGTTTTG